>QTSX02005199.1:0-131950 GCA_014839935.2 Entomophthora muscae | reverse complement strand
TAAAGTATCATTCTCTTCTTAAATCTTCCCCTTATTTTGTTTATTATACTTCCCAGAAGTATAAACTCAACATAACCATAACAGGGTACTTCTCTATCCTTTCAAAGTACTAACAAGAGGCCACCTTACTCATACCCTAAGGCATAGTAAATCACTATCAACCATTAAGGATATACAGATCAATAAACAAACCAACATTTACCTTTCTCAGGCAACCAATCTTCATTTAGAAAAACTCACACATTGCCTGAAAACAGCTCCTTGTGTGTATCATCACAAGACCATAGAGCAGAGGAAAATATCATAGCTCAGTTGAAGAATAAGACATCTCAAAAAAGCAGGCTAATTTCATAGCAGATCACGTATATTTAATGATTGATTTCAAGCAGTATCAAGCCAATGCTTTCATAAAGGTCTTTAAGAGCTCTCCCCAGGGTTGCTATTTTCATTTTTGGCAAGCGCTTTGCTGCCCCTTCCAAAGGTTTCAAGATATAAATGAGCTTGTCAACACGAAAACAGAAAAGAGGCAAGAGACATATTTGATTTCTTTGCATCACTGGTTCTAGTGAGAAAATAGAAAAATAATCCCTTCTAAGGAACCCCTGTATCATTCATATATTATTGCCAACCAAGAAGTATTTGCTCCTTTTAAAGAGTACTTTTAGTTTCAATGAGTTGAAGTCTTTCAAGGAGCACACCATATCAGAAAGGCATTGCCTTAATCAACTGAAACTGCTTCAAGAAAGTCAAGGACAGCTTAATAAAGACCACCTCTTTTCTTGAAGGGTAGTGGCACAGCTAGTTTTCTACAAGAGACTGGGTCAAAAAGCCCAAGTTCAAAAAAATCATGGCACATCTTAAAATACAACAGGTTATCTCTACTCACCTGTTCAAGACAGGCATTAAAAATAAGGAGAATCCACCCAAGCAATCCAAGGCTGTGATCAAGTACCAGGGCATGACCCAGAAAGTTTTTACCTGTTATCCCAAGGATAGAAATCCTGAGCATCTTCAGGACATCTCTGTTTCTCTTTTAATCAAAGTTTGAGCCCTACTCACAATAAACTAGTATTCTTATATATTTTTATCTTTTTTATATTTAATACAGTAATTTGAAACCTGTTGAGATAAAAAAAATCTTATTCTAAAAATAAAAACAACTCAGTCTAAAAATGAAATCAAGAATCAAGGAATTGATATTGAATTACATTAGATTTAGATCCACTTTTATTTTTCTTTTATACTGAGTTGTTTTTGTTTTTAGACTGAGATTTTTTGTTTATCTCAACAGGTTTGAAAATTAATGTATCTTTTCTTTAGTGTTTTTTAATTATATATGTATAGTATACATTTTGGCTCATAGATAGTATAGTTGAAAGAGCTTGTTTAAATATCTTAATTGTGAAGCTTTTTCCAACCTTGTTGCTACTAATTAGCTTCACATTTTATTTCAGATTTGGAACTGTTGCAACATCTAAAATTGCTCCCTGCCAGGAAATTGTTTTCCAGATAATTGACTTGACTACAGAATAGTCACTGACACTCCTGCACACCCCCATGTTTTACAGGGATCAAATGTTTTAAATCCTAAGAGAAACACTATCTGGATACGCCCCATGACCATCATGATGTACATGGACAGCATATGGCTTTCCATGATACTATATAGTATCATTCTCTTATTGATTTTTCACTTTATCCTGCTTTATATACTTCTAATAAGTATTTACTCAACATAATCATTGTCATTTTTAGTCTACAAATGGCATTTCTGCTTTTATTTTTGTATGATTTTATATGTTTTTTAAGCATCAAACCATAATCACCTGTTAAGATAGTGTTTTTCATATCCACGATGGCATAATTTGAGATGCCATATGTGCTATTACTTTTGAGATATCATTTTTAGATGGTTTTTTGATATGATATTCCCTACCACAAAAATGATGATCTAATTGTCAGGATACCAGGAGCACCATGGAGCTCCAGCAGGTGAGGGAGGAGTCAACGCAGGTACTGACATGGCCCACCAGATGATGGGACCTAACTTTACCAGGTAGGAAATGGCCTTCCCATCCACAGCCCAGGGCCCAGTTGCTGGCAAGGCAGAATCAATCAACCCTGTGAGCGCTAGATAAAGCACTCCTAGGAATTGACTACTCTGGCCAGTAGCATCAGAAGTGGGTGGGGTTGAGATTACTGGTTTGGGTGTCAGGGGTGGTTCCATGGGGATCAGGTAGGCCGCAAGATTGTTGTATTTCCCATTGAAGATCAAAGGGTGAATGGTGATTGCTTTGCCGTCACAGACAATTTGGTAGGGTTCCTTGGGGGCATTTGGGCAGGTGTACCACTTCACGTCTTCCAAGGTCCAAGGTTTGTGATCAGAGTTTGGGGGATACTCAGTGAAATGCACAGGGCCAAATGGAGCATTGGGTGGGCGGTAGTAGTCAGAGGCTTTGGTTTTGTCAACTGGAGTCTGGCTATCTATCCCTGTGGGTGAGTACTGACGCTTTGGTGTTTGCAGATGGAAGAGTATCAAAAATAAGTATGGAAACAGATTGATGAACCAAAGGTTCATAACAGCTTTATTGGTAAGGATGACAATACAGAACTTTTTCAGGTGCTTCTGATTTATATAATTACTCACATGCAAGTGCCTCTGGGCATTCTTCTGATTCTATCTGTGTGGCAAGGCAAGGCATCTCAGATTCTGATGTTTGGTTGGCTTCTTCATGGTCATTTTTGGGGTTTTCAGGAACAGTTGTTTGGCTTTTTGGTGGCCCATCTTGGCTTGGCTGGTCATTGGTTCTGGCAGGTTTGGCTTCAGGGGTCATGGGGGTTTTCCCAATTTGATCACCATTTTTGGACTGGCTTAACAGGCATTCCTGAGGCAAAAGAACTTGATTAAAAAAGGGGTTCCCAATTGGGAACCCCAAAGTACTTAATGTAGGGTGGGCTTGAACTGGGTTTACTGGGCAGCTAAAATTAGCCTTCCCAGGCCCAGCCAAACTCACCAAGGCTTGGGCATAGCTTTTGGGGCCCAGAACAGGTCCTGCAGCTGCCACCAAGGCAGAAATGGTTACTGCACCTGCATTTTTACTTTTTGAAGCAAATCCAGGTGCAGGCAAATCTCCCCCACCCGCTTGCCCTGCCTGGCAGCTAGGAGCGGGTTCAATTCCCACCCGGGGCTCTGATTCTGTTACTTTTGTAACACTAATTGTTTTGGGAGCTTTATTGGGTGTGTTTTAGATTTGCTACAATCCCATTAGGGCTGAAGCAGATTAAGAACACACTGATTCTGGCATTTGCTGTAATTGACACATCCAATCTGTCACATTTTTGAATTTCAGATTCCCCTTCCCTAGGGGAATCCAAATTTTAAAAAAGAACTTTCAAAGATGTGTCAAGTTTATACTTCTGGGAAGTATAATAAACAAAATAAAGGGGAAGATTAAAAAGAGAATGATACTTTATTGAATATGAATATATAATATTATATAGTATCATGACAAGTCATATGTTGTCCATGTACGTCATGGAGATTATGAGGCTTATCTGAGTAATGTTCCTCTGGAATCACAAGGCTTAATCAAGTTGTGTTCCATTTAGGACCTGGATTGATTGATCCCCATCATAGATGGTTAACTGATAATGATGCCACCAGTTTATTGACTGGGCAGTGAACCATTCAGTGAGCCGCTTGGTGATTTACTTGGGGCGTTAATTCCCCAAGAGGGAGTAATCAAAGATGTTGCAACATCTCCCCCTGGGGTGCTAGAAGGCAGAGCCTTGGGAATTTTCTTGAGAGTATCTGGTATGCGGGATTGGTATTGATCCAGTTTGGTATTGGGTACAGGGAGCCTTGAATTTTGTTGGGCTGCTCTTGCCTTACACAAACAGAGCCAGTTGTGATGCATACGTTTCAGTTCAGTTTGAGCTCCAATTTCTTTGGTGAGGTAGTGTTATTGGGCTTAACTTCCATGGAAATTCCTGGTCTGTGTAACCCTGGGTCTATTTTGTGTTGGTTGTGGTTGACAACCCAGATCTTGTCTCCGACTTGGAACCTTTCTTTTTGCAATGGGATTGCCTCTTTCTGGACTCTTTGGTGATCCATCACTTCTTGGTCCTTCCGGGCTTGTAGTACTTTTGGGTCATTACTGTCTGGTATCTTCTTTGTAAGTGGCAGTTGTGGACCCGTGGTTGTACTGACAAGTGAGGGTTTCTGACCATAGACAAGTTCATAAGGGCTTTTGCCTGTATTGTGGTTGACTTGTGTTCTGCAGACCATAAGGGTGGTTGGTAGCATGTCAACCCAGGCTTTTGGATTGTTGGCAGATAACTTACTGAGGGCTTCCACTAGAGAGCTATTTAGTTGTTCTACGCGTCCATTTGCTTGTGGGTGATATGGGCTGGCTGTGACGTGTTTTATTCTGTTTTTGGCAAGATAGATGTTGGTGTCAATAGCTTTGAGTTCAGTGTCTCCATCTGTGGTTAAGAGGTCAGGCTTTCCAAACTTTGCTATGATCTCCTTGCCAATGAATTGTCTCATGCCGTTGCCTTTGTGCTCTTTTGTGGCTTGTGCTACAGGCCATCTGGTTGCATAGTCAATGGCTGTGATGATTTACTTCTTGCCCTTGCTTTCACCGGGCATAGGTCCCACAATATCCAACAACCATACCTTGAAGGGTTGTGTGATGGATACAGGTACTACTGACTTGGGTGGAGTCTTGGTTTGGGTGTACTTTTCACAGACTTTGCATTGTTCCAGTACCTCTCTGATATCATCTAGCATGTTGGGCCACCAGTAGTGTGTCTTGAGGTATTCATTCAAGTTTCTGCTACAGGTGTGTCCCAAGTCTCTGTGATATTGGAGGATTGTGTCAATCTTTTGTATTGACAGGACGTAGGGTACAGTGTCACCATTTGGAAGTATTCAGTGAAGGGTACCATATACGTTTTTAAAACAGATATTTGTTCTTGAGGACTTTCTCTTGGATGTCCATTGGTGTGCCAGGTGGGAACCCTTCCTAGAGATTCCCCATGATTAACATGGGCCAGTTGGGGTCTCCATCAGTGCAAAGGATGTGTTTATTGTATAGCCTTGACAGAGCGTCTGCAGTAAGCATCTCCTTGCCTGGCTTGTATTCAATTTACATGGGGTATCTCTGTATGAGACTCATCCATTCGGCTTGTCTTCTTGACAGTTGTTGTTGTGTTTTGAAGAATATCAACGACTTATGGTTGGTGAGTACTTTGAATGTCTGGGCTCCTTCCAGATAGTATCGCCATTTCATGAGACAGTGTATGATGACAACCAATTCCTTATTGTGTATGGGGTATCTTTGTTTTCCGTCTGATAGCTTCCTTGATTCATATGCCACAGGAAGGAAGTCCTTTTTAGCCGTTTGGATACAGAGGACTCCTCCTATGGCATAATCAAAGGTGTTGGTTTCTAGCTCATAGATACCCTCAGGGTTTGGGTATTGCAGGATGGGAGTGGTAACCATGTGTTCCTTTAGTTGGCAGAAATGTTGATCTCATAAGGGTGTCCAGACAAATTTGGTTGTTTTCCTGGTGATGGCTGACAAGGGAGCTGTTAGGGCGCCCCAGTCAGGGATGAACCTGCGTACATAGGCTACCATTCCAAGGAAAGTGCAGAGTTCACTCTTATTCCTTGGGGATGGCATCTCTTTTATAGTGTGTATTTTGTCTGGATACGGTTTGATACCGTCCTTGCTGATGATATGGCCAAGGAATAGAAGTTCAGTTGAGAAGAACTCACATTTGGATGGTTTGGCAATCAATTGGTTTTCTTCCCGGGTACAGAGGACTGCGCGGACGTCTTCCCAGTGTTGTTGCAGGTTGGGACTATAAATGATGATGTTTTCCCGGTAGATTATTGCTCTTTTCCAAATGTGTTCCTTGAATACTTCATTCATGAAGGTTACAAAGCTACTGGAAGTGTTTGTCATGCCAAAGTTGAGGACAACACATTCAAAGGATCTGTATTTAGTTCAAAATGTGGTCTTTGGGATGTCTTCAGGTTTCACACAAATTTGGTGATATCCTGCTGTCAAATCAATTTTTGTGAAGATTTGGGACCCCCCAGGGCATCAAAAAGGTCATCAATTAGGGGCAGGGGATACCTGTTCTTTATTGTGACCTTGTTGAGGGCCCTGTAGTCTGTTACCAGGCGGAGTCCTCTGTCTTTCTTTGTCACAAAGAAGACAGCAGCACCAAAAGGTGATTTTGAGGGTCTGATGAGGCCTTTCTTGAGTGCTTTGTCAAGGTAAGCTTTTAGGGTGTTATCTTCTTGTGGTGTGAGGCAGTAGATGGGTTGTGCTTTAGGCACGCTACCTTTTAGGTCAATCTTGTGTTGTATACCCCAATCAGGGGGCAACCTGGGTAGTGTTTCTTGGAATACGGAGGGAAATTCATTGACTAGCTGGTTTCTAATTGGGTTCTGTTTGTGTTGAGTTTCTGTGTTTTTGAAGTGTATTACCTCATATGTACATGTGCTCCAATTAATTTTGCTGATGTCTGTTTCTTTCTCTGTCTCCATGATCTTTACAAATATGTGGTCCCTCATGAGGGCGTCAAGATGTGTTGGGTACATGTGATGGTGGACTTCTCCTTGCTGAATGGTGAGGGTGGTACTGTCCCAGTTGATGTGAGGCCTTTTCTTTCTCATCCAATCTAATCCAAGTATGACATTGTATTTGGGGATTGGTATGATGGGGCCGCTAATTGTTGTTTGTACATCTCCAATTTGGGCTTGGAAAGGTTTTGTCTCATGGGTAACTGGTGTGCTGCTGTTGTCTCCATAATGACTTTCTTGATGCTACTTTGAGTGGTAGGTAGCTTCATGAGGCCTTCAAAACTCTTGTTGATGAGCAATTGATTGGCTCTAGTGTCAAATAGTGCTGTGCTCTGGTATCTGCAAAAACGGAAAGAATAGGTAAGGAGTTTATTTCCAGTTTGGGGGGCAAACAGTAGAGGATTGCTGGAGGAAACTTGGATAATGGTGATTGAGTCCACATCCTGTTCTCTGTACAAGTCTTGTGAAGTGGGGGAGGGTGGCTCACCTAAGCACTCCCCTGAGCTTTTCCCTCCTTGTTGGTATCTTTGGTGCTGGCCTGGTTGGCTTGTGCAGTGCAATTCCTGTTTTGAGGCTGGGTACTGTGGGCTTGGTTGTGTTGCTTATTGGGGCAAGGTTCTCTCTTAGCTGCAGGGTTTTCCTTGCGCTTGTTGGTGGCGTGTTGATTGTAAGACTTCTGAGATGTGTGTTTTCCTTCTAGGAATACATCCTTGAGGTTCTTGCAGCGGGTCATGTCAAACTGACGTCTAATGTGTGTGGGAAGGCCATTGTAGAAGTCCAGACGTGGCCCAGGTTCATCAAAGTTGATGGTGTTGGGTGCACAATCATGTAGTCCTTCATATGTGGTGATGTATTCTTTGATGGTTCCTGTCATTTTGAAGGTTCAAAGTTTGGTTATGATCACCATGTCTGAGTCCTTCATGGAGAACTTTTCAAGGAATGAGTCCTTGAACACTTCCCAATTTTCCTTTTGGTCAGGGTGTTGGGCTAGCCATTTGGTTACAAAATGTGAAGCAGTCCCTGTGATGTGGAGGGCAATCTTGCTGACCCAGAGTCTTTGGGGGGTACTCCACTTGTTCAAACTTGCTCTCGGTGCTGTTGATCCAAAGAGAGGTGTTCTCACGGCGTAGTCCTGCAAAGGCGCCAATTTCAGCGGTACGTAAGCGTTGAAACACAATATTGGGTATCTCAGGTTGTGTAGGCGCTGTTGTGGTTGGCGTGGTAGGGAACAGTCTGTGGGCTTTGAGAGTGTTGTACTGGTCAATGGGTACAATGACGTTATCATAGATGACAAGGCCTGCAGGAATGTCTTGTCCTACTTCGTAATCTCTCCAGCCGTTAGGGAGTACCATTGTTTGGGTTCTTTTCTTGGGAGGACTTTTTCCTTTGAGTTGAGTAAGTATGGATAACCTACCTATGCTACCACTGTCAAGTTTATACTTCTGGGAAGTATAATAAACAAAATAAGGGGAATATTTAAGAAGAGAATGATACTTTATTGGATATGAATATAAGGATATATATAGTATCATAATAAACCACATACTGTCCATGTACGTCATGGGGGTCATGGGGCTTATCTGATTAGTGTTCCTCTTAGGTCATGAGGCTTATTTGAGTTGTGTTCCATTTGGATCTGGATTAGGTGATCCCCGTAATAGATGGCTGTCTGATAGTGGTGCCACCAATTCACTGGCTGGTCAGTGAACCATTCGGTGAGCCACTCGGTGATTTACTCGGGGTGTTAATTCCCCGAGAGAGAGTAAGCAAAGATGTTGCAACAGATGGCTTTCTTTTTTCTGGGCGAGCCAGATATTATATATTTTTTCTAAGAGATTTTTTTTATTTTTGATTGAAAAGTTGAATTCTGTCATTATCTTTTTTATTTTAAAATTTGAAGAAAAAACGTATGTTTTTATTTTCAAAATTCAGAAACAAACATCCCTCTGGGGATGTGTACGGGAATGTTTCCAGAAAAATTGTACACTAGATGATTTTCCAGAACTGTTTCCTGATCTTAAATGGTTGGCAGCTTTTTTATAAAGCAGTCACCAGTTAAGATCTGCCGCAGCCCTAAACCCTGGTTTGAAAATCATGCTGGTTAACAGGGCAGGATCCAGAAGCTTATTTTGATTTAAGAATCTGACACTGAACCCTTAATTTAAAATATAACCTATCCCAACAATTTTTAGATGCCAACCTTTAAAAAGGTTAATGTAAGAAATCAATAAAATCTACAGTAATATAGCTTTACCTGCAGTTATGACAGTCGAATGCAAACCATATATAATAGAATTTAACAGTTCGGCAACTTTTAAACAAATCTGGAAACTAAAGCATCTTGATTAAAATTATGCACTTGCCTATTTTTGACATGTCTTTAAAATCCTTAGTGGGGTTAATATCAAGTCATGTATAGAGTGAATTCAAGCACATACAGGTTACTAAGAAAGCACTTGCAATATGCACTATTTATGGGTATTGCTATTGACTATGGCAAGTACTTTAAGTTCGATTACTCTTGATAAATTTATATCGGATTATAGCATTGTTCGATTCAGAAATAATATTTTTATAATAAATTTAATCGCTACAATAGAGCTAATGAAATGGCTGGTATCCAAGCTCTTTAATGGACAAATACTTTTAAGGTGGACCCAATTGGTTCATTATTTGCACGGCTTGGTTAATCAGCTTCTGAGCCATTGTAACAGCCAAACAAAGTGCTCGAATAAAGCCAATCGGATCTTTTTTATTCCAGGCCCAATCAAAGTTGGCATTTGGGAGGTTTTTGCAAATCATCGGCTTAATATAAAATACTAGATTAATTTATTTTGCTTTGAAAGAATCTTGTTTAGTGGCAAGGGGATGCTGGGACCAAATTGTTTTGGAAATCGAAATATTTAGAATAAGATACCAATCTGCCAGAGTTTATAAATGAAGAAGGGAAAAAACTTATATACATCTTTTGATTTCTGAGCTTTGATCCTATTTTCTTCGCTTAGTTGATGATCAAATAGTAAGTTTTACCTTGACTGGACTAGTGTCTACTTATAATTGAAAACGGGTTGTGTTTCATTTTGAATTTGTCCAAGTATCGGATCAAGGCTAGGAATTAATTATTCATCTAGGATCCCTTTTTTAAGTACTTTTTAAACCACAAATTTACAGACCTTTCACCACCTTGTTAAGGAATACTATTGTCCCCGAATCCTCCTGTCAAGATGGTCATAACCTCTCTTGGTATAAGTAAGTAGCATTTTACTTTATATCAAATCTAAACCTTCCTTTCCTTATTTTGTTACTTTTAATAAAAATATCCATTCTCTCTTATTAATTTATTCAAAAAGACAAAAGCCAAAAAAAATTCCAACCCAAGGTTAGAGCAAAGCCTGATCGTCGACCTGCTGAACCTCAAGCATCTATCCCTGAACCCAATGTTGCTCTTAATTCTCAACTCGAAGTTATCCAAGAAGCCATTGGTCTTGGCGATGCTGTGCCAAATGATGCCACTATTTTACAGCCAATGTTGGAGAAAGTTTGTAGTGAAAAATGGTATTGTAGTTTCCTAAAGTTTTAAACTGACGAAGTAGCTGCTGCTTCTATAGAACAAACCAAGATCACAAATGATACAAGCCCTACACATCACAAAATACCGGTGGAGGCTCCCAAATCTCCCGCCAAAAGTTCAGTTATCTCCCTTCCGTCAAAAGACCCCGGAGTTTCTCAAAAGGCTAGAGGGAAAGCTATTGCAGCACCTACATTCAAAGCCAAAACTCGCGAAGTAAACTCAGTGTATTTTGATTCTGTTGGGGATGAGGATAAACCTTTTAATATCCTGGAGCACTTGAAAACTCATGTTAAAAAGGTATCCGATAAAACTTCAAAGCAGAAACAAGAAAAAGGTATGTATTTAGCCTACCGTGCGTTTATTTAAATTGTATTAGCAAGTGGAGAAATAGCACCTAAAAGGAGCCGAGGGCGCCCAAAGAAAGTTGCAGAAACTTCGAATGCATGCGTTACATCTACAAATAGTGATCCCACTTCCATACCTCAGTTGGATCAAAGTCTTTTTACACCAGCTGATAGCTGCTCAAATAGCCAAGAGATACCTTACCAGAAAAGAGGCCGAGATATACCGACGGTTAAGTCTTCATCAGCTCCAGAATCAATAGAGTCGATCATCCAAGAGGGAGCAGAGTTATCCGAAGTCCCGGCTAAACGTGCCAAAAATCTAAAGCGTAAAAACAAAGTGCTTCCGAACAAGCATATTGTTCAGGCTATCAATGAGTACACGGGAAGCCGCCCTCTCGACCTCAGCATTCTGCCACTTGATGCCCTATGCCATAGTAACATCACTTATGGTAAACCTTTGGAGAAACCTGCAGCCAAACCCAGTCGACAGGCTACTACGAAAAGGCAATCATCGCCCCCACCGCCCCTCAATGTTCCAAAAGCAGCTAATGTGTAAGTTTATTTTTCCAAGATAGTACTGATAATCCAGACTTGCTGTCCAAGTAAAAATTGTCGATGGCAACCTTGTATATGACAACTCTGAGCAACTTACACGCCAGTCACTTACAAATGCGCCAGATTATTCAAGCTTTGATGTCGTCGAAGAAGGTGCAGCAGGGCGTTATATCAATTGTATGACCTACGTCAAGCGCCTTTCTAATGCTCGGTGGTCCAGTGAAGAGACAGATAAATTCTATGAGGTACAGTTCCCTTTAAACTAGTCTAATTACCAAAAGGCTCTTGCAAAATGGGGCTCAGACTTTGAACGAATTGCCAAAGAGTTTCCTGAAAGAGAACGCAGACACTTGGTTAAAAAGTTTAAGCGAGAAGAAAAAAAGAACCCCACCAGAATCAATGAAGCAATTCTACATCGCCTTCACACCCCAGTTACACCCTCGTTCTGAAGCTTCCATGAGTTGATTTTGATCTTTAATATGGATTATTTGAGAATGCCTTTCAACCCGAGAGGTCGTTTATGCTTTGCACCTGCTTATATCAATATATCTAAAAGTTGATAAATAAAATAACCAAATATTTAACCACTGCTCTAAAGTAGCATAATCATTTAACTTAAACATAATGGGTTTTATTTCGATCAACAATATACCACCAACGAAAACGGTTCTTTTAGAGAATAGTAATCCAAAATTACATATATAACTAAGATTTAGAGTAGCAAAACGTAAACACAAAGTGATCAGATGACTGGAATAGATGAGTTAGATCATTTTAGATTCTGCTCGCTGCAGTTGGTTATGCCATCCTCCAGGCTAAGGATTTCTTCACAGTGTATGAATGAATCTTTGTTTGAATAGTATACCCAATAAGTTCAAGTTGACAATTTTCGACCCAGCCAACTAATGGCATTCTTTAAAGGCACAGCAACGAGATCATGAATTAGTGCTTGTCATCATAACGTGTGAATCTTAAATCCTGTGGGATACCTTATCTCCTGTAAAAAACAATAAATCTATATCGATAATGACATCATGCTGCAACTGAACCAATGATAGTTCAGCATTTAGATTGGGGAAGACAACAGTCCATATAGGAATGGCAAGAATAGTAATAAGATGTTGTTTATTGGAGAATATCATAATTAATATACCATAATGGGAAGCCACAAGTCCACCAGGAGGTGACACAGTAGCAGGTTTGACATAAGGTTCGAGCTGGGAATAACTTGAGAAGGAGATCAGCACGTTGAATTGGCAACACTCCTAATTAGGAGATAGTGCCCACAATTTGACATTGTGCTCAGATTGATCCATACTGTTATTCACATCATATGGCGACTCTTTAGGCACCCCCTGTACATTGTGAGATACATTGGTAGACAAGGGAATAATCTCAGTCACAACAATTATGAATAACATCATCCATATGCTTGTAATGAGCCCAACCCCTCATGGGTCAGCTGTGGACTTGACTCAACCCATTGTCTAATTAGAGTAACCATGATATCAACCCCTCAGCAATGACACCACTTATTTTCATAGTGTTGTCCACTAAACCTGTCCTAGTAGGGCCACACCCCTCTCCACATACATCAAAGCAAAGCTACTTTATTTCTAGAGCCACCAACTGATGTCTTATCACAAAGTGATAAAAACCTCTTCTTTCCTTCAATAAATAATACTTTATTGATTTATTTCTTCTTAATTATCTGTAACTATTGACAAAATCACAGTTACAAAAGTGGTAGCGCATGTAGGTTTTCCCCATCCTACCAGCTTTATGAGAAAATTACCATCTTAACTGGCAGGCAAGAAGCACTCCACCACTTGTCATGAATACCCTTCCCAAAGGATAGCAACACTACACCTGTCCTGACAAAGGAATTAAATTTCACCTGATATTCCCTATATTGTTGATATTTATGCCAGACTTCTGTTTTAATTATTTGTTTCTTCTTTACCATCTTTGCCTGCCTATATTTCTGCAAATACTGAACCATTTCAACCCAAAATGATGACAGCCTAAAGCTATCAATTACAGCGTTTAGGATCTTACTTTTGAAAGAATCCAGGTTTAATTAACAATTCAATCCAACTTAAACACAGCTCTCTTACCCTCTCCTTTTAAAAAAAGCAATATATAAGCCCTCCCAGCTCTATCATTTCAAAAAATTCAACCCTCTCCTGTTTACGCTCATCAACAAAAGCTGCTGCCTCAATCCCAGCTGTACTGCCAAGAATCCCATCCCCCTCTGTTTAAGGAATCAAAGAACAACCACAATCTTAACCCTGGCCCCCTGGTATTTAACCTGCTTTCCCAAAGAACCTGATGCCCGCCCATCTGTTGTTTTTTCAGCTCAAGTCTGAAGGCTGTCTGTAATCCCCAAGACCTGTTGGTATTATATGGACAAGGTATGGGGCAAGGGTATCCAGCTGAAGGCCTTTCAAGGCTGTTAGGATGAGATATACTGTCATGAGCCACTTGAACACCTTGATGTGGGTGCTGTAGCGGCTGAAACTTCTGGTTTAGTAGGAAAAAATTAGTATACAGGAGTATAAGAGATCAAGGAGATGTTGGACTGGGGCAGCATCAGTGGAGGCCAAGGAGTGGCATACAAAAAGTTTAGGCATGATTGCTCCTGTTAATGTGCGTCTTCAGCCCCTGCTGGCATTGGCCCAACAATTGGGAAGTCCTACATGTATCCTCTAATCCCAAGGCAAGCTGTTAACACAGCTGTGAAGATAAGGCGGCTTATCTTCCAAGATTGGGGTTTTGGATGTTCTGGTTGGTGGCTTATTTATAGTAAGAAAACGGCAAGTTTGAGGGATAGTTTTCTCAATGATAGTACAACCTATCTCAAGAGGGTTTGTGTCAAGAATGACATTTCAAAAATTGTATTTAAAACCCAGCATCCAAACCCTGGCCCTCAAGAGATGCATTGCACCTACCAAGAAGGACAGGGACCCGCCAACCTTCTGGGTCACAGACTTAAGTTGGTAAATTACTCTGCAACCTGCTAGTTTCTTAAGAGTGATTTGCTGAATGGTCACCAGATTGCTGCCAACCTAGTGCCACCAAATATCCAGACCTATACAAAGGCTGTAGCTTGCCTAAAGGAGGTTAAGGCAAGACCTACTGCTAGCCCTGCCAATGATCACCAGTTGCTGCCAGTCTCCAGTCCATAATAGGTAATTCAATTGGCCAGCCCAGGTGATATTGTGAACAGCAGTGCGGAAAAAATCATCACCACTTCTGTTCATCAGAGCAAGCACAACTAGGATCTGCTGCCCTTGAAACCAGAAGCCAAGGTCCATGTCCTGTCAGCAAGTTGCCCACAGACCTGAAGTCCTCAAAAAGTGAAAAAAAGTAAAACTATATGGTATAAAAGCCCCTGCAGTAGGGGGATGACCATATTGTCATTTTTGATAATAAAATATTTATGAGCCTTTGGTTTCAGAAAATCCTATCCTAATTAGTTTTAGTAATCTTCCATCTCAACTCTGACCAAGTATATAACCAGGCAACCGCCCCTTCCAGAGACCAACCTTCCAAACTGCATCAGGCACTATACCGTCTCCCTGGTGCCATGGCCAGTGGCTGTCATGTACCAAAGCATCAAAGGGGAGCTGAATCCATCCAGGTAACAGGTAACAAGGGCCCAGTAGAGGAATGGAGCTGAACAGGTTAGGTAAAGCAATCCAGCAGCTAAGGGGTGGTAGGCACCAAGGTTGGGAATGTCAACTTTGGCCAGACTGAGGATGGTCAGGATGACCATCTCAGCTCTACTGTGGTCATAAGGCTGTGGGATAGGAGGAGCAGGGGCGTCATAGGGAATGCCAGCCATTCCAGGATCTGGACCTGGCTGGTAGTCCATAGGGATAGGTCTAGGGTGGTACTCTAGTCTTTGGGTTTGACTTCTGCTCAAGTGGTGTATAAATTGAAATCCTAATAAAGCAAACAAAAATGAAAGATTCATTCATTTAATTTGACATTGTCTGCACTTGATTTAAGTCAGGGAAAGTGGGTATGGGGTTCCTGGTCACTAGTCCCCAAAGTGTGTCCTGGGTCATAGCCAGGGACCGGCTTAGAGGAGTTTTCATTCTCCAACAGTGGTGAATGTTTGGTTAGGAGCTTATACTTGGCCTGCATAAGAGCAAACTCCTCCATTACCTTCCCAATCACTAGGCAAGCGTCTCCCCCATACACTTGTACTTCAGCAGGCGCCAGCCCTTCTGTAGGCAAATACCAATCCTGTAATAGTCTTGCAAACTCTCCCCCAATAAACTCTCTTCCTCTATTTGTCATTTCCAGATGCCTAGTCACCTTCTCCCACTCCTCCTGGGCAGACTTACTAGAGGCAAACTTCCTGAACCCTAGGCAATAGGATTCCTTGTCCCCTGGGCTAGGATAGAAAATGTGGGGTAATTGACTCATAGGACTTATATCCTTCTTAATGCAGGAAATTTGGATAGGGGTCATAATAGGCACTTTATTCACAGTCAGAAGGAAGATCCCCTTAGAAACCTTCTAATATATGGCCTTGGGATAGGGAATAATGAGGGTTTTGTGCCAATCCTTGGAGTCCTTTAACAATCTCTTGGACTCCTTGTACTTGGTCTTGGGCTCCTGCACCTTGATCTTGAGCTCCTGTGTTCTAATCCTGGGCTCCTGCGGTCTGTTCCAGCTCTGAATTCCTATTCTTGGTCTTTGGCTCCTTCTGTAGCTTTTGTTGCCTTTGTAATCCACTTGATCCAGTCCCTGAAAAGTCTCAGATAGCTCTCCCTTTTATAGCCCCTTGTTTCAGACCAAAAACCCCTCTTAGAACTCTGGCGTTCAAGAGCTTAAACTATCCTGTTTTTCTCCTTCTACAATATATTAAACCTTTAAACTTACTTCAGCCAATGAAAGCCCTGAATTTTCTGCTTCTGCTCCTCATTTTTTAGGCTTTAACTCTTAAGTTAAAGCCCTTAAAACACTGATCAAATAGACTCCGGCTTGCAGCCAATCACCGCCTTGATTCAACAGTTTCGCCAAAAAGGTTCCCCTGGATGTCCTGTTCTTGACCCTGGTTTGAACTCAAGGCTGTCTCGCTCTGGGTAAACAACTGCCCTGCGTTCTGAACGGTTTTGCCGTAATTCCTGTCACTTATCCCGGCAAATCTTGAGCGCTTCCACATATGTTTTACTTAGGCAAATTTTGACCCCTCAATTTTTCAACGTTTCTCCATGTTTCTCTGTGTTTCTTTCAACGTTTTGCAACTTCAAACCTGCTTGCTGCTTGTTCTTTTGCCTCTCCTAGTTGTTCTTGGCAAAATTTGCTCCTTTGTCCTTACAGTTTTTCCGTTTTTTTTTTCAGCTTCTTTCTGGCTCATTTCCTCTTCAATTCTTCTTTTTAAAATAACATATAGTTCTAACAAACTATATGTTATTTTTCCTCCTCTTTCTTTTTCATTTTTATGATTTCAATTCCTTTTTAATAATACTCAGGCAGTATTTAATTATTATTTAACTGCTTCTTTTTATCTATTTTCCTCTCAAAAGACACCAAAATCAGCTCTTCCAGCCTCTGCATCCAGTCTGGCTAGTTCATCCTCTCAGATCTTCAGTCCTTCACCACAAACTTCTGGTCCTTTGGTCATCCTTCTTTATGATCAGATAGTCCTGCATCATAATCTTCTTGTTCTTCAACTTCTCCTCAGCCAGTTTCTTAACAAATCCTCACTAGGAACCTCATTTGTTCCTTCTACACACCAAACCATATTGGTTCCTACAATTTAATATGAATTAACAGTTCATCAACTAGCCTTCACTGTGACCAAACAGTCCCTCCTGCTAGTCTTCTCTGTTAATTCCGTGAACCACCTCAGTTCTTTATCTCAGTCCCCATTACCAGAACTTGTAGACCCAGGCATGAGTCTACATTGAACTGGCGCTTGACTGGGCCCTTGCAAGTGGCAATCCACTTAGGCCATTCAACCATAGATCAATGTCTATGCGTTTTCTTTACTCACCCAGGTGATTAAGTCTGGGATTTCAGTCGCAGAGTAATCAGCTCCACTTCCCAGAGGCCTGATCACACCAAGTTCTGCAGCTTGCTTCCCCAAGCAAACCGCCTTGATGACACCTCTGAGAAAATCTATGCCCTCCAATGCTCACTTTTGGTTCCCCCAAAGCTCCCATAGGGGCATAAATGAGGACACTCTACTAGTCTGTTAGGTAAGGTGCTTGCTCACAGACCTCCTGCAAGCATATTAGGGTACATAGAGCTCTCAAAACTCTTCCCCTCCCTGGCAGCCTGCGTTACCTGCCAGGGGTCCAAAACCTACTCCCCCCAGACAGACAAAGTTCCCCTGTTTCCTATTTCAGTCTTCACCCTTCCACAGCCACTGTTGCCTGCAAGGTGAATCACTATAGCCCACAGCAGCCAATTTCTTCTACTGGGTGGAGGCAAAATCTGCTCCTGGTAGTCCTATGTTACCTACCAGGCAGGCCTTACTTACCCTAGTAGACCATGTTACCTACTAGTCTCACCCTGCTTACCCCTAGTATCCCTATGTTACCTACTAGTTTACAGCGTCACCAGCTAACCACACATTGTCACTCTTCAGCATATTGCCTTTATTTGAAGCCAAATCAACCCTTGCCTGCAAAACAGCACACATGTGGATCACCACAGTGGGTTTTATACCATTTGTCTGGTCTACCTTGGAATATACTACTGCTTAATCCTTGAGGGCTTTTGGATTCCCAACTCTTGGGTACTGGCTTCTGGTAAGTAGTGGAAAGTGGCTTGGGAAGCGTGGATTGGAATTTGGGTGACTTGGTCTGGGCAGGGGAACTCTGTTGGTGGCTGGTGGATAATTGGTTGGCATCTTCAGCCTGGAATTCTACTTGGTTATTGACAGCAAGAATTTCTGAGTCTTGCAGTTTAACTAAGGTGCTGTTATCAACCAATTTATTGGTTGCATCTACAGCATCCTCAGTGGCTGCAAGATGGCTGACTAGCATATCAGTTCAATTGGATTGATTGGGGGTAGGGGAAACAACAGTATGGGGTGCTGCAGATGCAGCAGCAGGAATCTGGAAATTTTCAGATCTTCTGGTTGAATTCTGTAGCAGATCTGATTGAGGGTTGCATTGGATGCACCCAGCCCATTTAAGGCATTAGGGCTGGGTGCTCCAATGCCGCTGTGAGCCGCAAGCTGGCCCCAGGATGGGACCTGGCTTCAGGTTGCTTTGAACTGCCCAAATAGGCCAGGGCAGTTTGAAGCGGCCCTTGCTCGCCTTGGTGGGTGGTTGGGGGTTTGAATCCCCCAGCGGGCTTTCTTGGCCGCCCTTGCTTTTGCTTGGCGGTCAAGAGCGGGGGTTTGAACCCCATTCCGGGCTTTAAATTTGAGGCCCTGACACCTGGAGCCCCCCTTTGGACCTGTGCATTTTACTGAATACCTGCCAAAACCTGCCTACTTGGAGTACAACTTAGAGACCATCCTCATTGCCAACCCCTTGGCCAGAACTAGAGAGACTGAATACATAGGACACAAAGGAAAGAGGATTGAGGTGCCACCCTTATTGTTCAAAGACAAGTACAATTATCTATCAGCATACCTTGCTCCCATGACCCTGCTGCTGACCCCTTGACCTGACCGTCCAGTAGAACCAGCCACGCCAGCACATGTCTACCCAGTTGTTTGGAGTATTTTAAATTACTCTCAAAGGCTTGGTTAACTCTATGGTATCAAATTCTGGTACCTGGTCCTTTCTTGAGTGATCTCTATACTATGTTATCAAGTTAGTGCCTATATTGTGTTGAGCACTTCCCACTAGCCTGGAGGCTGCCTGTCCTGAGTCACCCAATGTCTCCACCTACACCTTGCTTCATGATAGTTTTTTATCTTATAGTTTCCTTAAGGATGAGAATTGGGCAAGGGGAAGAAAACATTGTATTGGGGAGCCTAGGAGTCTATAAGGTGATGGGTGGGGTCTGGAATTGGGTTCAGGTCAAAACTTAGCACTTATGTTAAGATTCAGTCTTTGTTCAGGTGCAGATTAAAGTTTGGTTTTATTCTGGGTCAAACATTACAAATGGCATCTTTTCTTGAAAGGGGTCAATCAAGTATTTGGGCTGGGGCACATGGTAGGCATTGGGCCCAAAGCCTCTTCCCAAGTCTAATTTATCTGTTCTTAGTAGGTCTGGCCCTGGGTTAGAATCTGCATGGGCTCTCATTTGAAAACTTATAATGGGTTTGCCCATTTTCAGATTTGTGGGTTAGGAGTTTGCCCTGGCCCCTGGCTGTGATTGGCTGGGTGTCTGATCACAGTGGGGGGGGTTAGCTGGCCTGTGGCTTTATTTAAGAAATCCTGGTCTTGCTTAAGTTCCATTTGGGATTTTTGAATCAATCAAAAAATCAGTTTTTCTTATTGAGTAAAAATGCTGCTTATATTGTTGGTTGGTGGGAATAATGACTTAGGCCACTCCTAATATTGGGAGTAGGGTTCCTTGTGAGTCCTTGGTGTCTTTTTCCCAATGTCAGAAATATTTCTGACGCTGTCAGAGTGAAATCTCCCAACAAGTGGAAGTTTTGCTGGGACCAACTGAAATTAAAATCAATAATTTACCACATGATTCTCACACTGTTGTGTTCTGAGGCGCAGCACAGACATACAACAGGAAATCCTAACCTTAGGATTGTATTTTTACTAAGCCTTGGGTTAGTTGGCAGGGAAGGTGAAGTAATTACCTTGTGGCCCTGAATGATAAATCTCTACTATTTGTGGCTAGAGAGAGGTGCCAAAGTACTTGGAGACACAAAGACAAAAATGTGAATTGAACTTAATTTTTATTGGAGATAGTGAAATAGATTATATATTGTTTTCTTTTACCACAAAACAATATAAATAAAGTGGTATCACTTGCCACAGGCAGGAATGAGGCAAGTGAGTTGCGCAGAGAGAGGAAGACAAACAGCAGAATTTCTATCTATGAGAATTGACTCATTTCATGGGGCAAAAGCAAAAGCAAGGGATTCCTCCTTGAAAGAACCCACCAAAGGCAAAATCAAAAGAGCTTGAATATGAGCATTCACAACACACACCTAATCTAAGATGATAGCCCATTTAAAGAGGTCTTGACCAATTTCTCTATAAATCATCAATGATAAGCACCCTGAGTTAAACTAAATATCATTCATCAACACTCATTCTGTTGGCTGGCCTGGCGTTGAAAATAAGGTTTAAGAACATAAAAATCTTGATTTTTATTCTTCTGCCTTAGCTGATGATTTCCTGCCTGGGTCTGATTCTACTCTGCCCCCAGATTCCTGACATCATATCACCTAAATTTATATTCTTGTCCTAAAAGTGAGGCCTGGCATGAGGGTATTTGTGCTCTGCCAATCCAGTGCTAGGCTTTATTGTCATACTGATAATAAGGTTGCTATAAATATTTGGTTTTAACAAATTTTATCTTATCTTATTCTAGTTTTCTGCCATTTCCAATCAGTACCAACAGGCCCTCCTGCCCAGTTAACCCACCCACAGACCTTTCTGCAGACCTACTGATCAAGTTATACTGTCCACCTGGTTCATCTTTTAGATCAATATATTTCACCAAATACTCACTAAATCCTGCTTAAAATGATTTTACCTTAGAGAATATCCTTCTATCAGAATCCCTAGCTCAGAAAATAGAACCAAGAAAAGTAAATTGAGAAGATATTTGATAAACTTTTCAAACAAGGATAATCAGAAAAAAGTACTACTATCTTCTCATATCTTGTACCTATGGCTCTTCTGCTCACCCCAAAGTGCTGCTGCCTACAAGTTTCTGTTATTAAAAATAAAAACAAATAACTTCTAGATTTTTGAAGTAATTTTAAATTAATATTGCTAGTTTTTATACACAATAGTTCCTTTCACCAGCACTTGATCCTTGTTAAGATGTTTATTAACTTATATTATTAATTTGGAACCAGTCCTGGATGATCCCTCCCCAGCTTGCCAGCCCAGTCTATAGCCACATCTGCTGAAATTCCTCACAGGATTTGATTTCCTGACACCATTCATGAAAAAGAATGAATAGCAAATTTTCATTGTATAATGAAATTACATTGCTATATGAAAAGAGTAAAAAATATTCAAAGTGCCAACTAACCATAGATACCTAGTGTTACTCAAAACATAACAGCCTTTCTCAAGAAGATAAAATTAATGAGTGAGCTTTATTCAAAGGTATTACACTATCATCAAGTATAAACCAGGAAAGAAAGCGCTTATATCAGAAGCCCTTTCAGGGCTGTATCAAAAGCATCTACTCTGCATCAACAGTGACAACCCTGATTAGCCCATGTTAATAATGAGGGATCTCCAATAAGACTTCCCACCTGGCATTTTAATAGATGTACAAGATAAATTCCTTAGGAACAAACATCTGTTAAAAATATTTACATTACCCTCCACTGCATATGTCAAAACCGCAGGCTTGACCCGCCAGCAAGGTTCCAACCAAGCAGGTTTGTGACCTGCAATCCAATTATCTGGTCACTCAAAGCCATACTAGGAAGTCAACTTGAATTACCAAATCCAACAACATGAAAATATGATGATCCTTCACGGTGGATACCTTGTTTTGGTGCTTGACTCATTACCAGGATCAAGCCACCCCCCTTCATCATCCAGCCGTGTGATCACCAATCATGTTCCTGTTATCCTTGATTCACATGAACTATATAATCACTATCTCACAATAAAGATTATTATCCATCTTCTAAATATTTTTCCCGTGTAACTCTGCTAAAACAGCACAGTTATGACACATACTGCCAATTGGAGACACTATATTGTATGTCCAATCAACAAAAAGGATCAACACCATTCTTTGTTATTGTAGATACTTAGGACACTCCCACAGCAGAAACTTTTACAGATACATCAATACTTGCTATCAATGACTAAATATGTTGGAAAACTTCAGAGAAGTCCTCAATCAATGTTAAGTGTGTGATAATTATTCCCACTGTAAGGCACTCCCAAGTCTGTAAATCCAATCTATGATATAACCATTCAAGATATAGATAATGAATGTTATGAGACATATTCCAGAAGATAACAAAAGCAAAATAAATAAATCATCAAGCCATTTATTAAGCAACAAGATGACCTGTAACTCAATCTATAAAAGAAAACAAGGGAAACCATGGGAGATAGCTTATAGGTAAGAAAATAATTGCCAAGTTTTAAAACCAGACATCTAAATTGCAGATGGAAGAACAGTGCTCACCATCAATACAACCTATATAATTACTGAGAATGACATCAAGCACACTGTCAGCAGTTCCTACTACTCTTAGGAAAATGATAGAGTTGAAAGACCAAATGGTTCATTAGTGTCAGAGCCCAGGATGCCCTTGACAACATACTTTCCAACATATTCATGAATGTGTGAAAGTCTGTAACAAACAACTCCCTTGTCACAAAACCCTCCCTTGACAAACTCTAATGGCCATGAATTGGCAAGGCATGCATGCTGCAAAACCTGGAAATTGAATATATGAAAGAAATTATATCTCAAAAGTATCAGAAAACAGTAAATTGGGAAAGAAATAATCAATTGAACAATTGTTCAATCTATTGGTTGTGGTATTTTCCATTTGGTGTAGCACCATGGCAGTTGAAAACCAAACACACCACAGCATGAGCACAAGCCAAGCTCAGGTTCCTGCACATACAAATGTGCACTTTTCTAAATTTCAAGAGTATTCCAGTAAAGAAGATGCCATAAGGGGAATAGTGGCCCAAGAATAGGCAAACTGCACAGCTAAGTATAAAGTGGAGGAAGGTTTATCTTTCTCTATGTTAAAATTATCTCTAAATCTATGCAGTGTGAGTACCTAAGGCTTTCAGGAATTTACTATACAGTTGGCAATTTATATATATACAGTAGTTTTTAAACCTGTTGAGATAAACATATATTATTAAGTTTAAAACACATGAACTCAGTCACAAAAAAAAATTTCAACTTGAGAGATCCTAATAGAAGATAATTTCACAGAAAATGAGCGCTATGTGGCAAAAATGCCCAGTCATACAATAACCTATTCAAACTGGGGACAAATACTTAACAATTCAACAACAAGTATACCAAATATTAGAACACATCTACTATGTTTACTATGTTTTTGGTGAACACATGAAACTCAGTCACAAAAGTTACAAACTTGACCCAACAACAAGCCTCAATAGCAACTGAAACTGATAATGTAAATATCAAATATCAAAACACATGAATTAATATATAATATTGTTCCCAACTTGTCCTAATTAAGAATGTAATCTAGAATAAAAAAAGGAAAACATATTCTGAGTGTCTGTTTTGGGATTAGAATCAATAAAAATATCAAATTTATCCAAACTCATTTTAACAGTACACATTTACAACCAAAAATAATTAATATATAAATCTAAAAATTAGTTTTGAATAAACAGTAGTGACTACAAGCTTTCATGCTACTATATATGGAGAGATAAAAATGAAAATAAATAAGTTATATAGATAAACTGCTTTAATTTTATACCAAAATGGACATATCCCAGCAACAGAGCCAATCAGAATGGGTGTACATGTGGTGTTTTTGTGCTTGGCTCAGACCAGACACGCCTCAGTTATTGTACCCATCTTAAATTAATGAAATAAGTCTGTTGAAAATAAGAGATCTCTTTTTTGCAAATTGGCACACCAACTTGTGGTCAATCTAGCACCAGACCACTGAGTTCTCTGGTGCTAGATTGATCAAAAGTCAGTGTGCCAATTTGCAAACAAAGACATCTCCTATTTTCAACAGGCTTAATTCATTAAGTGTTACTTTCACTTGAAAAACTCATACTAATAAAAAGCAATAAAAATTCTGATAAAACAAAAAAGCAAACAAGTATTTTTAGAAAATTAATTTTATTAAAATGAGTGCTCCTATTTGAGACATTCTCTCAAACATAAATGTCCAAATTTAGATGTACATACATTGAAAATAATGCTGTAGTTTCCTGAATAGATTTTGATGGGTTCAGTCCTGAAATCCACTTTTTCAATTTGAGTCCCAAAAATAATCAATATTTTTAAAAAAATGAGTTGTTTTGTGTTTGAGTTCATCACTTTTGTGACTGAAACTCATGTGTTCTCTGTTTGTATCATATTTGCCACACACTCATAATCAAATTTGATGTAGAATGCTTCAGGAAGTGACTGGGTTTTGTGTGTTATGAATTTGAGTTCCATGTGTTTGCTATCTCATTTTCATAATACAGTATTTGACTCTATTTTTGTTGTATGCTTGACTATTTTTGTTTTCTGGTCCTAGATAAATGGAAGTTTTATTGAGTAAATTAACCTTCAACTGGTTCCAGTTGAAATTTGTTTTGCGACTGACCACATGTGTTCTAAACTGACTAATATATGTTTATCTCAACAGGTTTTAAAACTACTGTATTATTTTCTTCTTTATGTGAATCCCAACAAAATTATGCTGCTGCCTATCTCTTGCCGCCAGGATCTTCTTCTCCATACCTGACTACCACCACTCAAATCCCAGACCTTGAGTTTTACCATGTCCACTGTTTGTAAATTCCTCCAGGTTATCCCCTGTCACACTTGGAGGCCAGTTCCTATTGCTTATGATGAAAAACCCTGTTGTACCCCCTTCAATAGAGGCCTTTCCTTCACAGGACTTCAGCAAGCTGGGAGTTGTCTATATAAAGTTTTGGGGTTAGCCAATCAGGTTGTACCCCATACTTGTAGTTGGTGTCTCTGGGAAACTGCAGTCAACTATCTGATCAAAATAGCCCTAATAGTATACATGGCTTTTCAGGCCCAGCTTTCCACTCAAGTAGGAGTGCAACAGGAAACCAACATGGGCCATGTCAATTAGTGGAATCATTAAGTAAGCTGTTGCTAACAACATGTGTCTCTGGGCTGATATTCTACCAACAGCACTTATTCTATATTACACTCATGTAAATTGTAACATAGGAAAAATCCCATAAAACTTGTCTATGAACATAAGCCAGCCATTGTTAGTATCACTCTGGGACCATGTTTTTTTTCTATCTAAAAAGATGCCCAAAGACAATGACCTTGGTGTACAACAAGCTAGATGTGAACAAGAAAGTAGAGAAAAACAGATGGTGAAAGGCAAAGATATAACACTCTGCCAAGATTTTGTATCTTGGTAGAATTATCTTTATTATTGTGTTCCATGAGAAGTTGGCTAGGGAATTTTATGGGGACAATCCTAGACTAATAATTGAGGTCAATTTTACAAAGGGTGATGGTACTTTGTTCAACCCAAGGAAGATAATATGTTTGTCTTTGGTTTAGAACAAGGTACTAATGATGGTGGCTACTCTTGTTACCTGAAAGTATTGACAAGGCTTTTTCCAATACTCTGATACTAATGACTATTAGCTTCAAATTAGTAATTTTACCATTTTACAATAGATGATTCTTTTTTCTTATTGTACCTGGTATTAATCTTCTCAATCTTTAAATTAAGAAATCTTCTTATATTAGGTTTTTAGGACCTCTCATCAGTATTAATATCTGGAGCTGCTAACTCTTATTAGCCAGTCTATCTGTTTCCCAGACTGCCAATTTCAGTCCCCACAGTTAGGTTTCTATGTTGTTCTGACATGGGTCAAAATTAACCAACCACTCCTTATGTTAAGCGTTCTTAAAAGGGTCTCAGCAGCACCTTGTCTAAGGTTTCTGCAACCCTGCACAGTTGATTACCCATCTGAACGGGGCCACACATCAAGTATTGACATATATTTGACCTTCATATAAGGGCATTTTTCCAAGATCTTTCCTGATATTGAGGGTTTTAGCAATGGTGTGTCCTGTAAGAATGTTCTGATATGTATTAGGGATCTTGCTTTTATTTTTAGCTGAGATTGGACCATCAGGTGTCTGCCCCTGATATTGATAAGATTTGGAGTAATGACTATTATTAGCATATTTCAATTGCAGAAATTTATCAGTAGAGCTAATCCATGGCCTTTATCAAGATTGATAAATGGTGTAATGGCAATCCCTTGTCTATTTAATAGGCCAGGAATGTTATGGTTTAGTTGATCCATATAACTCAGAAATCCTGAAACACTTCAAGAGAATAGGTTCCAAACAAAATATAATATATGGATGATTTACCATGATCAACAAAAATTAGAAACAGTATTAGGAGGACTGGGCATTTTCATGGAGGTTTGACCTAAAAAAATTTATCTCAAAAAGGAATCAGTGCCTTTGCAGAGGTTAAACTGATTCATTATGATCAACTTTACCTTTGCAAAGCAAAACATGTACAAAGAAACTCCTTATTACCTGTCTCTAATGTCAAACTGGAGCAATATCAGACAGGTCTCCCAGATACTCTCAAATAATTCCCAGAACTCTGCTTTCCAGCAACCCAGAGAGGTATATCACATCTACAGCTACTCCCTTTTGGTAAATTATTTCCCCAAGAAATGTCTCAACTACCAAATAGTCAGTGGCACTTCTACCACAATCTCTTATGTTTATAGAGATCAAACCTTTTGAATTCTATAAGGAACACTAACTGGACAGACCCCATGTCTGCCATGACGTACATGTACAGTATGTGGAGTCCCATGATACTATATAACATCATATTAATAAAATATCATTATCTATTTAATTTTCTTTTATCTTCTTTATATATCTCTGAAAATTATGTAATTTCCATAAATGACTTAAGATGTTAAAAAACCACATAAAAGGCCAGATTCACCCAACTAAAAAAGCCAAGTTATTATATATATTACTCAAAAAGTGAAGATGAACTATATAGTATTAAATTAACTAAACTTATCTTACCAAACTAAGAAAAATACATACTATTTTCAAAGGTTTGGATGTTAAACCAATTTGGATATCACCAGCCTAGTTCAGCATCCATACATTGCCCAATTTGGTACCAAATCAATTTTCCAACCATTTTTCTGTTTTGGTATAAAACAAAGTTTCACCTGATGTCCATCTACCCTCTCATCCCTGATTGGAGTCCTGTCACCTGATACCCAACCATTGATTCAAGTTATATCCCTGTCACAATATTTCTGGTTATAGAAGCCTAGTTCATTATTCAATAAAATATCCTTCTCCAAACACTCTTCAAAGCTTCTTCAAAATTGCCTACTCATCACCATGATTAAATGCACCTTATAGATTTATTAAGACATTTATATATATCATATGGTTTACTAGCTTTAAACTTTAAAGAAAACCATGATTTTTCTTATACAATTGTAACTGTTGCAACTGTGCTGTTTTTCAGAGTTAAAGAAGTGGATAAAATAATGTTGAGCTAGATAATTGATTTATTTTATGATAAGAAAGTATATAGTATAGGCTGTGGCTTACAGGAGAATATACATCCTATTATAAAAGTCATTATTACAGAAAAAATGAGTTTCCCCTTCTATATGGAGTAGGGAAGGGACAGAAACAGGAATAGTGCAAACACAGTGTCATAAAACCATTTTTTGGATGTTTTGGGTTGGTTCACAAAACAATCCATGTGATTTTGTCACAACTTTTGGAGTAGGTCACAATTTTTGTTGCAACTGAGTTTCTAGACTTTCCTGCTAACGTATCTAACGCTATGAATTAATCTGATGGCAATATCAAATGGCGGGTACTTCATCCTAATTAGGAGCGTTGCCAATTCAACTTGCTGATCCCCGCACAAGTTATTCTTTGGCTTCAAACCTTACATGGAACTTCCCACTATGCCACCCCCTTGTGGCCTTGTGGCTTTCCCCATATAGTATATTAATCACAATATTCTACAACAAACAATACCTTATTCTTATTATTATGTACTTTCTATTGGACTGTTTTCTTCCCCAATTCCAAGTACTGAATCCTCATTGGTTCAGTTTCAACAGTGGTAGCAGCAGTAGGTTTACGACCTACCTAAAACAAAATCCCCCCCAAGAAAGAACAGAGTATGGGCTGTATGGCTACTCCCCAACAAGAGACCTTCCTGCCAATTCCCAAGGGGGACATCCCTGACAGGTATGTCATCTATCAAGACCAGCTAGTTCTCACCAGCGTGTACAATTGGCTCTGCCTCAGGCAGCATGACGCCAGCATCACCCTGCACCAGTCAGATCTGTACCAGCCAGGAACTTGACATTACCTGGGCGGCATTCCGAGACGCTGCCAAGTCCTGCTACAGCAAAACCTTCTTCCCCGTTGTCGTGGGAACTCCTCTTCTAGCAATCAAACAAACTGGCTCTGTTCCTGAGTACCTTGCCGCCTGGCAACAATCTCTTGCTGCCGCCCCCAAAGCCGTGACTGACAGAAATGCAATGCTACTCACTCTCATCATCATTGGGTTGAAACCCCATATCTGTAAGTGGGTCCCCATAGGTTGTTGCACCTCCATCAACAACTGCTATAAGGCCATTGTGGAGGCTAACAACCAGGCCTCAATGGGCTTCCGCTGTACCAGTGACGCTCCATCCCAACCATGTACCGCACCTGGCAGTGGCCACAATCAAGTAGGCTGCTGCCAGCCCCATCAGCAGGATAATGGGACTAAACGCCCCCGCAAGGGGGAGCTTCAGCTAGCGCAGATCAAGGATCAGGGAAAAGCCTGGGGGTTGTAGCAATGAGAGGCCTTGCAACCCCACCTGACCCATCCTCTCAATCTCTGCTCACAAAAAATTCCTGCGACTACAACATTCACAAAGTCAAAAACCTGGACGTCTTTCAAGTCCACAGTGACAACCCCGTATTGCAAGCAAACCACTCCTCAAATAAAGTAACACACTTTTCCTATCCCTTCTGTTTCTGTGGGAACACCCACAAATTACTGGTAGATACCGGGGCCAACCACACTATGGTGGACCAAGGGTTTGCCAACTCTCAGCAATTAGGCCGAGTGCCCAGCAGGTTCAAAGCAGTACAAGTAGCTGACTCTTGCAGAGTTGCCATCACCCACAAGATGGTACCCTTCTCTGTGAGAATGGGGAACATCCAGGTTAAGCTCTCTGGGCCAATCATAGCAGGGCTCAGCCACAATGTAATTGCTGGTCTCAACTGGCTTTGGCACAACCGTCCCTACATTGATTGGGATACCTCTGTCATCACCCTCAACAGAAATGGGGTGGTGTTCCAGATTTATCCTGTGGAAATGAGCAAGTTACTCCATGATACTGTGTTTGTCAGAATAACAGAGACAGGCTCATACAATTTCAAGGGGGGAACTAGACTATAACCAATGCTCAGTTGAAGTTATCCGCGCTGAACCATCCGCGGTCCCTCCCTTGACCTCCTCACCACCACTAGCGCTTGCTGCACTCCTCAAGGAGTACAATGATGTATTCAGTGAGACACTTGAACAACTACCTCCTCCCCAGGAGATCCAGCACGCTGTACAACTTCAAGGGTCGTTATCTAAAGTGCAATCATTATACCATCTCACACCAAAGGAAGATGAAACCCTCTGCCAGCACCTTGTGGACGCGCTCAATAAGGGCTTCATTTGCCCCTTGCTCTCTTCATATGGGGCAGCTGTCTTCTTTATAGCTAATAAGGATGGTTCCCTTTGCCTGTTCACAGACTACTGCGCCCAAATGAGGTGACAGTTAAGAACAAGTACCCCCTGCCGCTGATTGACAACCTGTCTGATACACTTGCAGGTGTGAAGGTCTTTAGCAAGATCAATATCACTGTGGGGTACAACCAGGTCCGCATTGCACCAGGGGATGAGGCAAAAACTGCCTTCCACACGCGCTACGGGTCATTTGAGTGTCGTGTCATGAACTTTGGAATGTCCAACGCTCCCTCCACCTTTGCCGTATTAATGAACAAAGCATTTGAGGAACTGATTAGGAAATGTGTGGTTGTGTACCTTGACAACATTATTGTCTTCAGTCAAGATCAAACCACGCACCTCCAACACCTCCGTGCTGTCCTTGACACCCTTCGGAAAAACCAGCTAAAAGCTAAACCCTCCAAATGCAAGTTTCTCAAGTCGGAGCTGTTATTTCTTGGGCATACTATCTCTGCCCAAGGGATAAAGCCCAACCCTGCCAAAATTGAGGCAATCACCAGCATGCTGCCCCCCACTGATGTGGGCCAGGTGCGGAAATTTCTAGGCCTGGTTGCCTACGTACACAAGTTCATTCCCAATTTCAGGGAACTAATTGCACCTCTCACTGAGCTCCTCAATACCAAACAGCGCTTCCATTGGGCCCCGTCAGAGATCAAGCCTTCAAGACGTTGAAGCAAAGGCTCACAACAGCACCAGTACTGCAGTTCTCCAATCAAAACAGACAGTACAACCTCAAGACCGATGCCTCCAACAGGGCCATAGGGGGCGTGCTAAGGGTAGAAACTGACATGGCGTCTTCCTCCCCGTGGCATATGAGTCCAGGAAACTTACTGACTTGGAACAATGCTACCCCATCCATGATAAAGAATTGGCAGCCATTGTACACTGTGTTGAGAAGTAGTGCTGTTACCTGGAAGGAGCTACCTTCCCACCCCGCTTTTTGACAGACCACAACTTGTTCCAGTACTTCAACTTGCAGTCCCACTTGACATTGTGAGGCCACTCCCCAAAGACAGACTGGGAAAGAAGTACATTATCACTGCCATCAACTACTTCACTTGCTGGCCAGTGGCCTGGGCAACCACCAACTACACTGTCACCACCATTACCCGCTTTATTGGAAAGGAAATTGTGGCCCGCTTTGGGTGGCCCAAACACCTCATCACAGATGGCAGCCCCGAACTCATCGGGCATGTCATGAAGGCATACTGTGCTAAGAACACGCTCCAACGTATAGTTACAACCCCCTACCATCCTCAAGCCAATGGATGTGTGGAACGGTTAAATGGCTCACTGGTTCAATTGATTGCCAAGCTCTCACAAGAGCACCCTAACACCGCATGGACTGAACACCTGCCCACCGCTCTACTTATCCTGCAAGCAAGAATCAACAGGGGCACAGGGTTCAGCCCCAGTACCCTGGCCTTTGGAACACCTGACAGTCTGACAGGGGTTGAACAGGGAAAACTACGGTCCAAGGTTTCCGACAAGCCTCCCTTAGTAACAACTCCATCCCTAGACCAATGGTGTGCCAAAGCCCAGGAAATTGAACACAAGCGGATTTCAGGAGGGACAAAGCACCTCAAAGCTAGATACGCCGTAGGTGACCCCGTCTATACCCTCAATCCCAATTCTGCCAAGTTGGAACCCAACCACTTAGGGCCCTTCAAGATAGCTGCAGTCTATGACAATCACACCTACCAACTTGAAGATGCCCAAGGAAACACCAAGAAGCTTCACCATGATTGCTTGCGCCCCTGCCGCGCCATCCCCACACAAAGGTTGTTCGTGCAGACCTTCCCAGACCTTCCGCAGACTCCAGTCTTGGTGTCTGACGACGAGCGGGGGGTGTTGCAACCAAGTTTACAGACTTGCCTGACAATGTATCTCACAATACACAGCGGGCGCTCAATGAGTCACCCCTTGACGTATCTAACAACATGAACCAATCTGATGGCAATATCAAATTGCGGGCACTTTCTCCTAATTAGGAGCGTTGCCAATTTGACTTGCTGATCTCCGCACAAGTTATTCCTTGGCTTCAAACCTTACATGCAACTTCCCACTATGCCACCCCCTTGTGGCCTTGTGGCTTTCCCCATATAGTATATTAATCACAATATTCTACAACAAACAATACCTTATTCTTATTATTCTGTCCTTTCTATTGGACTGTTGTCTTCCCTAATTCCAAGTACTGAATCCTCATTGGTTCAGTTGCAACATTTGTGCCTCACTCCATTGTGTAGATCACAAAATATAAAAGGAAGATGGTTTTCATGGATGAAACAGATGATTTCATTTTATGAAGGGACACAGGATGTAAAATTAGAATGGTTCTCAAGGGTGAAACAGATGGTGTCATTTTGTGCAAGGCACAGGATGTAAAATTAGAGAAAGTTCAGGTGTGGGACTTTATTTTTTAAATTGAATTTATTAAAGCTTTAACTTCCATTACCTCACAATGATAGATTTGATCGTATCACAGTTTGCTTTAGATAATTATATTAAAACAATACTCAAAATATCTATAAATATCTACTTCAATTGAAGGAATAGCTTGTATACTTATGATTGGACACAACACAAAACCACATGAGATTGGACTTGGTCACAAAATTAATTGTGCTCAACTGACAAAGTATAAAACCAATTGTGCCAATCAAAGCTTGGTCACAAAACCAATTGTGTAGATTTTGGTGCCCGTCCCAACCTTAATATGGAGCTATTTAGCCAGTATATATTTGGGGGTTTCCTTTTTCTTTTCATTATAAGTGGCTCTCAGAGTGCCATACTATTAGTGGACAAGGAAGTGGGAGATTGGATCCATCACTCTGAGTTATATGAATAAAAAATTACCCCAATCCCCTTATAGATACCCACCTGGTTTCTGACACTGTTTTTCTGAGAAACCAAAATCCAACACTATGCCATCATTTCTAGCATTTCAGAATATATTTTATCTACATGAAATGATAGAAATGATGTCATAATGTCAGATTTTGGTTTCTCAGAAAACTGGTATCAGAAGCAAGGTGGGTACCCCCTTATAAGTTGAGGCCTCAGTGTACTATTCTTGCAAACCCCGCTGTGTGTAGGAAGTCCTTGCCTCAGAAAGACTTAGGCCAGTTCAGTGGTTAAATTGACGTACTACAGTCAAACTAATAAAGATATAGACCAAAGGCAAAAGGAAGGCTCAAAGAGACTAACCACCAGAAATAGACAATTCCTATGATGACTAGGCAACCTACAGGGGAAACAAGAAATAAATGAGTGAATAATATTATCATTGGAAGACAAATTTGCCTTTTAAGCTAAAGGTATTGTGGCTTGGTACACCTAATGTTGAAGGATCAAGTATGAGTGGGGAAGATAGTGTGTGGCGGATTGTCATGGACTGAACTATCACAACTGTAAAAGGGAGGATGAGGATCCCAAAATGGAAGGTTGGGGGTTCGAAAATTCATTCCCTGTTAATGTATAGCCTTAAAAGATGTTATATTGAGCAACTGTTCTTTATTGCCGTTTTAGAGTTTTTAAGATCAAATCAGTCCTAGAGCTATTATGGGCTTAATCTTTGCTAAGTAAAAATGTTCAGGATTCAGTTTACTATTAATTAAAAAAATGTCAACTTCTTGTTGTTAACTACGGCTATTTTCTAAACTTTCCTATTGAGTCACAGGAAGATAAATGGGATTTTTACTGTTAACTTCTCCACAGTTATTATCTTGAAAGGTATCCTAAAGTACACAAATGAAAAAGGAGTGCATCCTAATTTAAAATGGTATTGCATTTAAAATTGTATGATTCCTAAGGTCAAAGTCATCCATTATATTACTTATATTAGAAGTTTATTATTAACCCTTTTAAAGTTGACACTTTTATTAACTAATTAGACTGTCATTCAAATATAGCCACGTTATGGATATTAAGCTAAATATATGCAATTTTGTTACTGCAAGTAAAAAACAAATAATGTGTGCAAAGTCTACTCAAACCTTTGAATTTAACACTGCACTAATATCGACTATATCCGTCTAAACAGAATGTTAAAGGCTGCTGTAAATGTACTATCAGTGAAATATTGATTTGACTAAGGAGAAAGCATGAATTCTGACCAGAGTCCCTAAAGATTTGCCTTGATCTATCAGATAAAGGGCAAAGACCGATTTGCAATCATCCGAGTGTTAGACTTTTATGACATAAGTTTCCGGAATTGTTCCTAAAAATTAGCCTTAAATAACAATAGTAAGATACCACAAAGATAAAGGTTAGACAAGTATGCGGTCCGATGCGATAGTAGTGAGCAACAAACCCCTTGGTAAACCCACTAAAGCCTTCAGAGCGAACAGTAGCAGTGAAGCAAGAAACTAGATTGGGATACAGCAAAGGACGACCAAAGGCGTCACTGGGCTGGGAGTACATGCGCGTGGTAATGACATCCAATGGATTCATAGCACAGCAGACTCCAAAGCCAGTAATAAGCGAGGTAAGGAAGTGAGTTGAAGTGGTATCTGAGAAGTGGCCAGAAGCAAGAAGAGTGCGCTTGGTGATATCATAAAGTGGCAGTTGGACACCAGATCCTACAGCTGTTCGAAGTGCAGCTACGCTAGTTCCACGATACAAACCAGCAAAGCCATCTGTGCGCCAGACTGCTCGCAAACCGTCGATAGCGTTTTTATAAGGATACTGAGTGCCGATAACTGGCATTGAGGCACCACATTGGGCCTGCAACCGTGTTTTAATAAGGAACAAAGGTGAACCAAGCGTAGCGCCAATTGCTCCAGATGCAGCGCCTGCTAGAGCCCCAGCTACAAAACTCTCCTTTAAACTCTGAGAGAGATTATTCTTTATCAGATCATAGCCACCAAAACGTGCACTGTTCATTAAAATTTGGTATCCATAAGCGGCCTTCAATCCTCTCTGAAGACCTAAAATACCCTCATCGTTGATATATTATTTTAAAGGCTTGGGGCAAACTAGTGTAGACTCTTTTGAACTCGACTTTCTGGGATATAAGCTCTCCCTGCAGCTGGAAGCGGGTTTTTATCACCTAATAGAAAAATATCTTTTTAGGCTTTAGCTTATGTCAAAACATAAGTTTAGCTTTGTGATGAAAAGGTGGGTTAATCTACTAATTTGCTTGATAAAAATAGAGACAACATGTATAGTATATGAAGTTATTTACCTCCAGAGGATTAGTGAATGTAACAGCACAGCATGCACCCAAACCGCCAGCAACAAACCCCTTAATTCTGGAAGGGTCAAATAAAGGCTGATACCTTGCTGGATAAGCAGGTTGTAAATCCAGATTCTTAGAGGAGTACAAATCAGCTTTAGTGTCCTTAACCATGACTAACTAAAAAGGGAAAAACAAATGGAATCGTATTGAATATCGAATTAATTATTTCAAGTTTGGGAAGATACGTTTGAATTTTGAACCAGCATCATCCTATAACAAGTAGTATCATTATGAATCTATGCTTCCTGTTCACTTTCTGCTTGAGATTTATTGCGGCATTCATTCCCCTTACTTTAGCCAATAGTTTACGTGTAAGATGTTTCGGCTCATCACGACTAGGGCTGCCTCGGCCAAGCCCTGGGCAGCCAAGGCCTGTTTCTGGCTCTAGGCCACTAAATACAAAGATTTATTTAAACTTGTTAAATATTTGGCGGTTTCGTTTTAGCTTCAGCGGCTTAGAGCCGAAGCGTCCCTAATCACGACTAGCTTTGGGACGCTGTAGCCACGACGTAGTTAACATATTTGAACATTTCTAAAATAAATCTTTGAATCGAGTGACCCAGTGCCAGAAACTGGCTGGAGCTTGGCCAAAGCAGTCTTATTTACATGTCAACTATATTTACATCCCTACTTAACTAACGTTCATAGGTAATCTAAAACGGAGGAATTAATATTTATGGTCAGGCATAGGGTTGGGACGGGTACCAAAATCTACACAATTGGTTTTGTGACTTTGTCAGTTGAGCACAATTCATTTTGTGACCTTCATGTCACATCACAATTCATGTGGATTGGTTTTGTGTTTTTAGGGAGCAGTACACAATTTCAACTGTCACATTTTGTGCCCTGCTCCAAAAGTCACAAAACAAATCTGCATGAATTGTGATGTGACCAAGCACAATCTCATGTGGTTTTGTATTGTGTCCAATCATAAGTATACAAGCTATTCCTTTCAATTGAAGTAGATATTTATAAATATTTTGATTGGTGTTTTAATATAATTATCTAAAGCAAACTGTGGTACGATCAAATCTATCATTGTGAGGTAATGGAAGGTATAGCTTTAAAAAATTCAATTTAAAAATTAAAGTCCCACAACTGAACTTCCTCTAATTTTACATCCTGTGCTCCTTCACAAAATGAAATCATCTGTTTCATCCATGAAAACCACCTTCCTTTTATATTTTGTGATCTACACAATGGAGTGAGGCACAAATTGTGACCTGCTCCAAAATTTGTGACAAAATCATATGGATTGTTTTGTGAACCAATCCAAAACATCCAAAAAAAATGGTTTTGTGACAGTGTTTGCACAATTGCTGTTTCCGTCCCTTCCCTAGTCAGGCAACATTAGGGCTGTGTTGGCTTCTAAAAGGGACAATTAAGGCAAATGCCTTAATTGTCTTGTCCTCCCTTCCCCAGACCTGTCTTTCGGATTCCCCCAACATAGGGAAATATGAATTTTTTTATAAAAAAAGGTCTCAAAAGGCTTTCTGCATTCCGGATTTTCAAGCTATATACTAAATATACTTAAAATAATAAATTTGAAATTAAAAATTTTGGTCAAAAAAAATTATTATTAATTTTTAAAAAATAGAGAGAAAAAAAATAAAAAAATAATTTTAAAAAAATCCGAATCAACCACACCCTTCTGTGGGTGTGGAAGAAAACAATTCCAAGGGAATCTTCTCAACGAAGATTCCCTCGAAATTGTTTCCGGATTTCAAACAGGTGCTTCTTTTAAGAAAAGGAGCCACCCGTCCAAAATCTGACGCAGCCCTAGGCAACATCAAGCAGGACTTGAAGCTATGTCATTTGCTTTGCAGAGTAAGGGCCCTTTAAATTCACAATATTTTCTAATAAATTTAATGAACCTCCACTAAACTAGGGAAGGGACAGAAACAGCAATTGTGCAAACACAGTGACACAAAACCATTTTTTGGATGTTTTGGATTGGTTCACAAAATAATCTATGTGATTTTGTGTCACAATTTTTGGAGTAGGTCACAATTTGTGCCTCACTCCATTGTGTAGATCACAAAATATAAAAAGAAGGTGGTTTTAATGGATGCAACAGATGATTTCATTTTGTGAAGGGGCACATGATGTAAAATTAGAATGGTTCTCAAGGGTGAAACAAATGGTGTCATTTTGTGCAAGGCACAAGATGTAAAATTAGAGAAAGTTCAGGTGTGGGACTTTATTTTTTAAATTGAATTTATTAAAGCTTTATCTTCCATTACCTCATAATGATAGATTTGATCATACCACAGTTTGCTTTAGATACTTATATTAAAACACCAATCAAAATATTTATAAATATCTACTTCAATTGAAAGGAATAGCTTGCATACTTATGATTGGACACAACACAAAACCACATGAGATTGTGCTTGGTTATATCACAATTCATGCAGATTTGTTTTGTGACTTTTGGAGCAGGGCAAAAAATGTGGCAGTTGAAATTTTGTACTGCTCCCTAAAAACACAAAACCAATCTTCATGAATTGTGATGTGACATGAAGTTCACAAAATGAATTGTGCTCAACTGACAAAGTCACAAAACCAGTTGTGCCAATCAAAGATTGGTCACAAAACCAATTGTGTAGATTTTGGTGCCCATCCCAACCCTACACTAAACCCACCATAGCTACATGGGATCAACCCCTAAGCATCACAGAACAGTCTCATAAGAGGGCTCCTGATTCACATCCAGCTTGGTTCCAAATTATATACTTAGTTTAGAATTAACATGGCTTATGATATTAATCATGGGGATGATAGGCAGTGGCATAATTCCCATGGAACAAGGAAAGGTTCTCTGAGGAATGACCTAGGAACAGTAGCAAAACATGATAAATGAACTATATCCAAGGACTAAAAATAGAAAAGATAGGATCTAGCTTTACTGCACATAAAAGGAGGGTTCAGAGATGGTAGATAATGTCATTGTAAACACCTTTATCTAAGTCCAAAATTCTTGTACAGTAGATTCAAAGCTATGAGGATAAGTGAATAAGTGAAAAAAATTCAGATTAAAAAATAACTCTTTCCTAAACAAAAACAAAAATATTATATGTATATTAATTAACAATAGCTTTTGCACCATTTTATTTAAGTTATGACTGAGCTAATTTTGGTTTAATCTGGATTTCCCCCGCCTATTCTCACAGCTTTGAAAACTACTGTAGTTAGGATAGGTTTACAAAAGGTATAATTACAGCAATACTTGATTTAAAATATACAGTAGTTTTAAAAGCTATGGTGACAACCAAAAATACCTCAGATTTAAACAAAATAATTTCAGATTTGAACAAAATCCAACTATCAGGTTAAAATATACACTCTGTTAACAGGGTTTATTGGCATTAATGGGCGGAATGAGTCAATACAGCAACAAAGGGCTCACACGCAAAGCAAAACTATTCAAAATACAATCCAAAATACATTGATTCACAAAAAAATGGTGTGAGTTAACTTTTGGCGTACATATGTTTACTATGTGAATTGGTGACAAAATAAACCCAAGAAAAGTGAGTCAAAACCCAATCCAAAAACAAAATACAATAGCAACTCACTATGTAAACAAAATCACTCACTCAGTGTGTGCAATGGATTGTAATCAAGAATGATACCAAGGTATCTAAAATAAGACACAAGATCTGAAACATAAATTTTAAAAATATTATGTTGGGTGCTTAATTTGGCATAAAATATGGGAAAATGGGTGGAAATTATTTCAGGTATTCAAAAATGGGTGTTGTAAAACCAGAAACAACTAATTAAGAAATAAAAAGTCTATAATTGGGATATTGGGTGGGAAAAATATTAATTTAATATCCATATTCAGATAAAAGCAAAAATTAAAATTAGGGAGTAACTTAATTGAATTTTATTTAGTATTTTATTAAATTGTAAAATGGAAGGAACACAACCACAGAGTGCCAATGCACCCGTTGTGCGCCGCAGTTGCGGTTGCCCCCGCGGGTCAAAGAACAGAGTTAGTGCAACACAAATGCCTACTCAGGAAGGAGACGGGAGAGGAAAGTTTGATAGTGACACTGCACTGACACAGCCGGTTCAAGGAGCACAAGCTGCTAGGGTGTGGAACATAAACCCTTGGGTCCCCAAGCTGACCCAGAAGCCCACCAAGGTTAACCTCACCAAGAAAGTTAGAGACAAGGAGGTAGAACTTACTTCATATGTGTTTGACGTTGTATACTGGCAAGAGTTGGTCCCGTCAGCCATGTTAGAGAAGGTGAAGCCTGTACTTGATACTAGCTACAAGCCCTACGTCAGTGATGGCAATCAGGAGGAGGACGAGTTCTATCAAACTGATGAGGGACAGTTAGTGCTCAAAAAGGTTGTAGCCTTCTACAACAAGGTGCCCATGCCTTGCAAGCCTGCCACCAATCAGGATCCCAGTTTATCTGAGCCTACTAAGCCCGATCAGAAGCACATCCCAGATATCAAACATATCATCCTTCTCAAGCTAATGTGTGAATCTGGTGACTACAAGGCGGCCACAACCATTGTTGGAGTGGATCCCAAGTACGCCAGCAAGACCTTCCACAAATTCATCAATACTGGCCAAGTCCTTGCCGTGGAGAAATCCTTGCGCGTTTCTACTATGCTCACCAAGGAGCACAAATGGGCAATCTGCCAGTGGATAACCCGGGACAGCCATCTTGAACTGGAAAATATTCAGTCCATGGTCAAATCTACTTTTGGGGTTGAGGCTTTGATTTCCTTTTACTACCATCTGGTGAAGGGAATGTGATTTTCCTGGAAAAAGCTTGGGGTATCTCTTTACAACAGAAACAGCCCAGCCAATGTTGAGACCTGGAAAAAATACACAGAGGCATACACTGCTCTCAAATCCAAGGGGACAGTCAAATTCTATTACATTGACAAATAAGCATTTGCCTCATCTATGTGAAATGTGTATGGCTATGTCCCAAAAGGCTCAAATGACGGGATGGCTTGGCGTGCTGCAGTCCGCGCTACAGCCTATTCAATGGTGGATCTCCTTGGTCCAAAGGGGGTTGAGCTATACAAAATGATATTGGGTTTGCATAACAGCAGGACCTTTCTATCATTCCTCCAATTGGTTCAGGAGCACCTGAGGTGCAAGAGCCCAGCTTCACCAACGTCATTGTGCTGGACAACATTGGTCTCCATAAGGTGGCTGATATTCTTGAGGAATTCCCAATGATTGACACTAGAATTGCAGTGGGCCCCCAGCAATTGGCCATGGCAAATTTGTGCCTTCTCTTCCTCCCCGCCTATCTGCCCTTCCTAAATCCCATTGAGGAAGTCTTTGGGTGGCTCAAGCAAGTTTTCAAGCGAGGAACCCCAACTGGGACCAAGGACCTGTTTGATTTGCTGCAGGCCGGGATCCACACCCTCCCAGCTGAGACTGTGGCCAAATTCTATGGCCACGCTGATTCATTCATCCCTGTGTGCCTAGCCAAACAGCCAATCAATTAAAGGCTTAGTGTGTCCAACTTTTTTTTATATTCTTTAATTTAATTTTTAAGATTTATTAATTATCATTTTATATTTAGATGTTTCAAAGCCCGCAATCATATTCAGCAGGACCATCAATGGAGGTTAGTAATTTATTTATTTTATATTAATTTTTTATTATGACATCTGAGGTTATCCCAAAGACTTGATACTGGATTAAGTGAATATATTTATATTACTCTTATCAAATAAATATAAAAATCAAATTAAAAAAATTAAATGTAAAATGCACAAGTTAGAATTTATTTTATTAATGTATAATTTTATGCTTTTATGAAACTGTTTCTGCGATATTTTTTGCAAAACTTGTTTGCTGAAATAAAAATTATAAAAATTTGTTATAATAAAAATAATATAAATTGTAATAAAATTTATTGGAATCATATTTTTTCTTGTGTGCACCTATAGAAAGTCCTTTGGTATGTACCCACCCCGCAATGGAGGAGGCACACAACCTCCACTGCCATACTGTGGACGGTGGATAAACCCTGGTTAAAATATTATTGGCGGCTAGTAAAAGGGAGAATGGTCAGGTGGGAATGGAGGAGCAGCTTTTCTGGCGGGGCTGCAAACCCGTAAATCCCTGCCAGGACCAGGGCATCTTGTATCATGTGGTCCACCAAGTTGTACTCAGGGGGACCTTCTTCCCATCCTGGGAGAGCCTGGCCTCGTTGATCCCTAGGAGGACCCCGTCAAGATCCTCTGCATCAGTGCTCATCCCAAAGAAAAACAGGAACCCCAGGTAAACCACCAGATGAAGCCTTTGTCCAGCAAAGGCTTCAGTGAACTCACACAGCTTATTGTATACTGTACTTATTTTCTTTCTGTGTTTGGTTTTAGCAAAGGTCAGCTCCATGGCTGCAGGAAGCCCTGTCTTGTTGGCACTCCAGGCCAGCCCAAAGTCTGCCAGGAGGATTTTGGTTTTCTTGACAGCTGTTGTGTCTGCAACAGCCAATTTTGACACTGCACGCCCAAAGTTCTCCAACAGGTAAGATATTTTGTGCTCCACTGGGAAGCAGAAGCAAGCAGCCACATGGGCCCGGTCCATCTCCAGTACATTCTTGAATGGGAGCATCTCCAGGATGTCCTAAACAAGCTCAATGGAGTTTACACAGTAAACTCCACTGAGGGATACTGAGTCCAGGCGTACCAGTTGGGCATCCTTGTAGGCAGTAACTGCCCACTCAGATGCCCCCTCACCATGTGTCAGCCCAGCCAATGCCTCCTGCAACATAGGAAAGGACCCTTAGATGCGGTCCTCCAGCTCCCACAAGACAGGGGGGACATATACAGCTTCTTGGCCACATGAGTGGCATAGTTGGCGTAGAAGGTGGGGGGGGGACAAAAGAGACCAGGACCAGGCAGAGTTCACTGTCTACGTTTTCTAAAAAAAAGATAAGTATTTTGAAAATTTATTAATTTTATTTTTTAGGTTACCTTCTTGTGTTTCTTCCTTGCCCGCAGCCTTGGCCGGCTTGGCCATTCTTGGCGCAAGAAGTTGAGCAGGCAATTCTGTGTCCTCTTTCCTGGCATGCTTGGTCAGCTTGAGATGGGCATAAATTTCTGGGTCATCTGTCCAGACAGACAGTGTGGAGAGGGCAAATGACTTGAACTGGAGGCCATCAACCACAGTTTTTTGAATATTTAGTAAGTGCTCAATTGTCTTCTCTGCGGTGTCTGGTATTTTTTTCATAAGGGCCTTTGCAGACACCTTGTCTATTTTGTCTCCTTCAAGGATGGCAGACTTAACTCTTGCTTTGACCTTGTGGTCAATCTCTTTAATTTCAGCAATTGCTGAGTTAAGGTCTTTTAGCATCTTCTCCAATTTTCTCATTGATTTTTTACTAACCTCTCCATATGTTTTTATAGCTTTCATCTCAATAAAATCTGTATTATTCTGATACTATTGCCTCTTTGTTTATTCCTGTTTGTTTTCAAATTACTCCAATATCCCACTTTTTTGGCATTGTGTATATGTTTTACACTCATCTCAATATGCGTTGCTTGCTTTGTGTTGGCATTGTTTCCATAATTGCCATATTATTTTTAGCACTTTGCACAGCCCCTTATGAAAATATTAACAATAATTTAATGATCAGCTAATTTTGAATTAGCTAAATTATAGTTTAATTAATTTTAGATAAAGTTTATCATTAAGGTTTTGAATTCAGATCAGTAACAACTTTATCTAAAATAATTAACCTATAATTTTCTAATTCAAAATTATTTGATCACCAAATTGTTGTTAATATTTTCACAAGGGGCTATGCAAAGTGCTAAAAATAACTGTGTTCTGGATCTAGATACACAACATAGTCAATATATGATTTTATAGAAATAAGCTGAACATAAAGAATATAGCCAACTATAAACAAAGAGAACATGAATAATTGAAACGCAAAATAAAGATAATATAAATAGAAAATCTTTGGCAACAGGGGGTTTATTGGGGCGGGGAAGAGTGATGTCTAGGAGGCAGAATAGCGCGGGAAGGAAGATGTAAAGGCGGTGCTGGCCTGGGGGGTCTGGGATTGGGTTGGTTGGGCTTGTGGGTGAGGGGTGTTGGTGGCGGGGGTGGAGGCAGGAGGACTTTGCGTGATGGCCACCATATACAACTTGTCATATTCCTTGTCTGTCATTGGCTTGATTGGCTGGTAGGTGGCTGTGGCCTGAGGGGGAAGGCTCTTGTCTTTCTGTGATTGGTTGCCCATGTTCACATGAAAGACAATTTGGGCAAAAAAGTCAGCCACCATTTAGCAGCCAAAGAGAAAATTGTGGTCAAGGACCCCAAGATAGAGGTTGTTGAAAGCCTGAGGGCGGCGCTCCCAGAGTGTATCTCTAATATTAAAGAACACAACATCAGCCAGATGGATGTCAGCGTGACCAGCTGGGTACACAGAGGCCTGGTGCTCACGTTCCTGGATGGCCTCAAGGGCAGTGGAGCTACCCTCTATCTGGTGGCTCAAGAAAACCCAGTACTTGGAATTTGAGCCATCCCAGGAGTCAAGTAATCCACCGAGGATGTGGCTGTACAAGTAGCCATCAATGAAATCTGGGTTTGTCCAACTGTAGACAAAACCCTTGGCTGAAACAGCCAGAAACGCACCAATAAACGTCCCCTTCTTGTCCTTCTTCCTTTTATTCTTGGTAGTGGCTTTTCCTTGCTCACCAAAATTGTCAAACACAATCAATAACTTGTAGTAAAAGACAAACATGATGTCATCTGTTAGACTAGTCAGGCATCAGACCAGGGTTAATTTGATGGCAGTGTCATACGGGGAACCCTCAGTGCCATCCCATTGAGCGCCAAAAAATAGGTAAGAGCCTGTATGGAAGCCACCTTCCCATACATCCAGAGCTGCAACATGCGCTCAGACACCCAAATGCCATGGTGTGCAAGTTGCTTCCACACCTGGGTCAAGGGAAGCTTGGGATCCCGCTGGAGGAGGTCAAGCATGATTGGGTATGCCTCAGATATTTGTGACTTGGGGGCCTTCTTGGGCTTCTTGGGTGTCCCAATCAGATTCCCCCTGTTCATCAGGTTGTTGAATTCCTGCATGGCAGTAGCTCAGGTAAATTGCAACTGGGTGGCAATCTGTTCCCAGGACAGACCCTGTAGATTCAGTGCCACAATTTCCTGAATAATTTAGGTGGTGATGATTCATTGCTTGGGGTGCTGGGCCGGGGGAGCTGAAGCCTGATTGGCTGTAGGGGGGCAGGTTGGGTGGTGGCAGGAAGTTGTTCCAAATCAAGGTTGCCATCCTGATTAGTTGATTAGTTGCCAGCTTGTGCGGGGGTGGTAACAGGAGCAGGGGCAGAGCTAGACACTAAGTGACTACTGAACAAGTCAAAGCCATATGGGTTGGGGGTCAGTAACAGGTCAGCTTCCTCATTACACGCCTCAAAGGCTTGGGTGTAAACAGGTGCCTCCACGTTCTGAGCCTTGCCTCCATTGAAGCTGGCTTGGCTGCTGTTGGCTTGGCTGCTGGCGCCGTCAAAGATATTGCTAGTAAAAACCATTGTAAAAAACCTAGGATAAAATCACTAAAAGTAGAAATTTTAAAAATTAATGATTTATTTTTATTGTAATATTGAGTTCATATTTGGAAGGTTTTCAAAACCATTCCATACAAATCAGGAGCCATGAAAATGGATAAAATGCCTCTGTTCCTAAATTGGATAGCTGTTGATTGGCTGTAAAACTGTTATATTTTTATTTTAGGCTGCTCACACTACACATCTTGTGTGACTTCATTTTGTTTTGTGCTTGTGGAATCTTGCTTCTAGATTGCTCTAATATTGTTTCATTTTAGTCCTTCTGTGATGCCTCATATGAATCCTGATTGTATTATAATATAATTCAGAATAGCATCCCTTCATCTCACTTGTTGTGTCAGTTCATTTTGTTTGTGGTTTGAACTACACCACTTGATGTTTGATATAATTTTGTATGATGGGCTAGTGAAATTTTGTTTTTTGTTTGACAGTTCATTTATTAACTGAAATTTTATAAATTAATTGAATCCTGAATCTTGCGCAACTTGGATTTTGTTCAAATCTGAAATCATTTTGTTTAAATCTGAGGTATTTTTGGTTGTCACCATAGCTTTTAAAACTACTGTATACTTTAAATTTAAGCAATTTTAAATAGGATTCAAGTGTCCTAAATAAAATATTGAAGTAAATAAATTAAAATAATGTCAAGTATATACTTCTGGGAAGTATAATAAATGAGATAAAGGGGGAAATTAAGAATAGAATGATACTTTATTTGATATGAGTATACAGGTTTATATAGTGTCATGGAAAGCCAAATACCGTCCATGTACGTCATGGGAGTCATGGGACTTATCTGAGTAATGTTCCTCTTTAGTCACAAGGCTTAGTCAAGTTGTGTTCATTTTAGGATCTGGATGTTTGATCCCTTTAATGATGATCAAATGGTAGTGGTGCCACCAACTTAATGATTAGTCAGTGAGCCATTTGGTGATTCATTTGGTGAAATACTTGGGGTGTTAATTCCCCAAGAGGGAGTAATCAAAGATGTTGCAACAATAAATGCATTTCAGTTCAAAACTTTTATTAAGCAGAGACTGTGAAGTTCTGGGGTACCTCCTTAGCTCTGAACAGAAATGTCTTTCCTTATCATACCAAAAAATCCTCCCAAACACAAGCAAAACTGCTATTTAAGGTGAAAGAACTGGCCCATAAGTTAAAAAATGGTTCTTCCTAGCTTTTTCTCACAATGCTGCTACCACTGCCTTATCCTTGTGTCAGAATTGACAATAAAAGCCAGACAATAATCAAAAAACACCTAATGATGAAAAAACAAGCAGACTGTTGGGCCCCAGAAAGAATAAAAACCCACTTCTTAAACCCATGCCTAGTCCAGCTTGTCACAGATAATACCATCTTGCTTGAAATCACCTTTTCACAGAAAAACAATAATCATAAGTGTCAAGTTCAGAAACAGTCCCTCCAGAAGCTGGCAGATTTAAATCAGGCCATAGAAAATGAGTGGGTTGTAGCAAAACATGTAAAAATTCTACTCTGGATTTTCAAATTTGGTTAAAGAAGCTTAAAAACTAAAAAAACACAGGTAATTTGGTGTTTTTGTTGCAACTGAACCGATGAAGATTTGGTATTTGAATTGGGGAAGACAACAGTCTAATAGAAAGGACAGGAATAATAAGAATAATGTATTGTTTTTGTAGAATATTGTGATTAATATACTATATGGGGAAAGTCACACAGCCACAAGGGGGTGGCATGGTGGCATGTTCCATGTAAGGATTGGAGCCAAGGAATAAATTGTGCGGGGATTAGCAGGTCAAATTGGTAGCGCTCCTAATTAGGAGAAAGTGCCCGCAATTTGATATTGCCATCAGGTTGGTTCATGTTGTTAGATACGTCAAGGGGTGACTCATTGAGCGCCCCTTGTAAATCATAAGATACATTGGCAGGCAAGTCTGGAAACTTGGTTGCAACACCCCCTTGCCCCCTGCTTGTTGTCAGACACCAGGATTGGAGTCTGTGGAAGATCTGGGAAGATCCACACTAACAATCTTTGTGTAGGGATGGCGCAACAGGGGCGCAAGCAATAGTGGTGGAGCGTCTTGGTATTTCCTTAGGCATCCTCAAGCTGATAGGTGTGATTGTCATAGACTGTGGCTATCTTGAAGGGCCCTAGGGGGTTGAATTCCAACTTGGACAAATTGGGTTTGAGGGTGTAGACGGGGTCATCTATAGTGTACCTGACTTCAAGGTGCCTTGTCCCTCCTTCAATTTGTTTGTGTTCAATCTCTTGGGCTTTGGCACACCATTGGTTTAGGGATGGAGTTGTCAACAAGGGGGCTTTCCAAAAACTGTAGACCATAACTTCCCCTGTTCAACTCCTGCCAGACCGTCAGCTGTTCCAAAGGCCAAAGCACTGGGGCTGAACCTGGTGCCTTGGTTGATTCTTGCTTGTAAAATAAGTAGAGCAGTGGGCAAGTGTTCAGTCCACACGGTATTGGGGTGCTCCTGTGAGAGCTTGGCAATCAGTTGGACCAGGGATCCATTCAGCTGCTCCACGCGCCCATTGGCTTGTGGATGGTGGGGGTGATAACTATCCATTGGAGGGCATTCTTGGCACAGTACGCCTTCATGACCTGTCTAACAAGTTTGGTGCCACCATCTGTGATGAGATGTTTGAGCCGCCCAAAGCAGGCCACAATTTCCTTGCCAATGAAGTGGGTGATAGTGGTGGCAGTGTGGTTAGTTGTTTCCCAGGCCACTGGCCAATGAGTGAAGTAGTTGATGGAAGCTATGATGTATTTCTTTCCCAGCCTATCTTCAGGGAAGGGCCCAACCACATCAAAGGCCCACTGTTCAAAGGGTTCCATGGCTTTGATGGGCAGGACAGAATTGGGGGTGCAGGTCTGGACATATTCTTTTTGCACAGCACACATGTTTTGAGGAGATCCAAGATATCTTGGCACATATGCAGCCACCAAAAATTTTGTTTCATGATCTCAAAGAGGTTGCATCCTCTGATGTGACCCAAGGTGTGGTGGCAATGCAATATTGTGTCACCCTCTTATGTGGTGGGTATGTAAGGCGTCTTCTCACCTGTCTCTGCCCGGCAGAAGACGTTGCCAGCATTAGTGGTGAGTTGAATTTTATTGTCCTTCAGCTTGGAGATGGTTACTGAGTTAAGGCCTTTGTAACAAATTGTTTCAGTACAGAGGTAAAACATTGGCCAGTCAGGATCCAGGCCATCCTCCCCAGTGATGGACTCTACCTAGAGCTGTGAGAGGGCGTCAGCTGTGACAAGTTCCTTCCCAGGCTTTTACTCAATTTGCAGCTGGTAGGGGGATAGGCACTTGACCCAGCCTGCTTGACAGCGTATCAAGTGGGACTGCATGTTGAAGTACTAGAGTGACTTGTGATCTGTCAGGAAGTGGGGTGGAAAGGTTGCCCCTTCCAGGTAACAGCGCCATTTCTCAACGCAGTGCACAATTGCTGCCAACTCTTTATTGTGTATAGGGTAACGTTATTATGAGTCAGTGAGCTTCCTGGACTTGTATGCCACGGGGAGGAAGACACCTTTGTCAGTTTCTACCCGTAGTGTGCCCCCTATGGTTCTGTCAGAGGCGTCAGTCTTGATTTTGTACTGGCAGTTCTGATTGGGGAACTGCAATACAGGTGCAGTTTTAAGTCTCTTCTTCAATGTCTCAAATGCTTGGTCTCTAGCAGAGGTCCAGTGGAAGCACTGTTTAGTGTTCAGGAGCTTGGTGAGAGGTGCAATAAGTTCTCCACAATTGGGGATGAATTTACGCACGTAGGCAACCATGCCCAAGAAGGTACGCACCTGACTGACATCAGTGGGAGGTAGCATACTGGTGATTGCCTTGATTATGGCAGGGCCGGGCTTTATCCCTTGAGCAGAGATAGTGTGCCCAAGGAACAGCAGCTCCAACTTGAGGAACTTGCATTTAGAGGGTTTAGCTTTTAGCTGGTTTTTCCGAAGGGTGTCAAGGACAGCACAGAGGTGTTGGAGGTGTGTGGATTGATCTTGACTGAAGACAATAATGTTGTCAAGGTACACAACCACACATTTTCTAATCAGTTCCTCAAATGCTTTGTTCATCAACATGGCAAAGGTGGAAGGAGTGTTGATTGTTTTGAAGTTCATGACCTGACACTCAAACAACCCGTAGCGTGTGCGGAAGGCAGTTTTTGCCTCATCCCCTGGCGCAATGCGGACCTGGTTGTACCCCGCAGTGAGATCAATCTTGCTAATGACCTTTGCACCCGCAAGTGTGTCAAACAGGTTATTGATCAATGGCAGGGGGTACTTGTTCTTAACTGTCACCTCATTTAGGGCGCAGTAGTCTGTGAATAGGCAAAGGGAACCATCCTTATTAGCTATAAAGAAGACAGCTGCCCCATATGAAGAGAGAAAGGGGCAAATGAAGCCCTTATTGAGCGCGTCCACAAGGTGCTGGCAGAGGGTTTCATCTTCCTTTGGTGTGAGACAGTATAATGATTGCACTTTAGATAACGACCCTTGAAGTTGTACAGTGTGCTGGATCTCCCGGGGAGGAGGTAGTTGTTCAAGTGTTTAACTGAAAACGCCCTTGTACTCCTCAAGGAGTGTGGCAAGCGCTGGTGAAGGTAAAGTGGTCAAGGGAGGGGCTGCAGGTGGTTCAGCGTGGATAACTTCAACTGAGAATTGAGTGAAGTCTAGTTCCCCCCTTGGAATTGTATGAATCTGTTTCTGTTAATCTGACTAAGACAGTATCATGAAGTAGCTTGCTCATTTCAACAGGATAGATCTGAAAGCCCACCCCATTTCTATTAAGAGTGATAACAGATGTATCCCAGTTGATGTAGGGACAATTGTGACAAAGCCAGTCAAGGCCAACAATTACATTGTGGCTGAGCCCTGCTATGATTGGCCCAGAGAGCTTAACCTGTATGCTCCCCATTTTCACACAGAAGGGGACTGTCTTGTGGGTAATTGCTACTCTACGGGACTCAGCCTCTTGTACTGCCTTGAATCTGCTTGGCATGCAGTCTAACTGTTGTGAATCAGCAAACGCCTGGTCAACAGCAACCTCCAGAATTAACTCATTCTGCAAGTTGACTTACTATATGTCAACAATCAGAATTAAAAATACTTTAATGTTGACAGCATTGAAAAGTCAGAATTAAGTTTAACTCATGCAGACTACTAAATGTTGACACTTGTTTAATAAGCAGAAACCTGTTTCCTGAACATTTTACTTATTAAAAATTAAGCTTCAAGATACCTTTTAGGGTAATGTGACAACATAAATTTTAAAAATTTCATAAAAAATTATACAAAAATTAAAAAAATTCATAAAAATACACTTCAAAAATAATTCTTTATTAAATTAGCTATCTTTACCATAATAAATTTTTTCTCACTTATAAAAGCAAAAAAAACCAATACACAAAAAGATACTACATAAAAATACACGTATTATAGTAAACTATTAATAATCAGAAACAGTAATATAAGTTTTTTCTATATTGAAAACTACAAAAAACATATAACTTACTAGTAAAATACCAATATAGGCCATGTAATACAGTCTAAAGCATCAAACTATCAATAGAAAATCAATGATTTCATAAAAAAGTATCATAAATTATTAATGAGTTATTTAGAATAACTATTTATTTAAAAATATTATACTTAACATATAAGACTATATACAAAATTAGTCAATACTCAATAAATTATATAAAAGCTAGACTGTGATCACCAGGTTGCCATTAAGAACTGTGGCAATCTTCTTGATGTATTCCCAATCTCTGAAAGCTTATATTTGGCCTTGACAACGTCTTTAATTTTCTATTGATATTGTTTCTCTTTGGTGGTTCTCTTCTTCTTGGATGGGCAGTTCTCAATATCTCTGATGGATTCAGCAGTCTTCCCCTGTTGGACTTTGAAGTGCTTGTAGAAGGTGTTGTATCTGGGCTTGATTCCAAAGGAGGACTTGATATGCTTATGTCAGCCCTCTAAAGATGAAGTAGTTTTTATCTCATCCTTAAGAACTGCCTGGTAGCAGTTTCAGTTGGCTTTGGCTCTGGGCTTGCTCTGGCGCTTAGTAACCTTACATCCAATCCACTGTGGTTCATAATATTCAATGAAAGGGTAGAAGGCACCATCATGTTTCTTGGCATATGAATCCTGGCATAGGAGCTCAAAGGCTTATCCAGCATGCTCTGGATTAACAAAGGCTAGTGCTACAAACTGCTGAATTATGAACTTGTAATTTTCTGATGTATCTAGACAGTGGAGCTTGCTGAGCTCAGGTAGACCCTTTAGTTGCCTGTTGAAAGCCTGTTGATAATGGAAAAAATACCCCTGGACCTCTCCATCAAAGGTGTTTACAAGAGCGTTATACTGGGCAGTTTCATAGTCCATGATTATAGTTGAGGAACCAAGTGCTTTATCATGAGCTTCTTGTTCTGCAGAAAGAGTGGCTTCATCCTTTTCATCATCATCTGGATTGGCTCTAGTGTCATGGCCAAGGGGACTCTTTTTATTACTGGGTAGGACTTTGATGCCCTCCTGAAGGATTTTAAAGGCCTTTGTGTAGATCTCTTCTGTTGCCCCAGGAAGCAGAAAGTAGGCAAATGGGAGCACCTTGCCTTCAATAAGGGAATGTACAACCCATAGTTGGTAAAAAAAGGCGGGGGCATACTACAAAGATACTGTCACATAACCAGGTCTCTAAATCTCTTAACTACTCCAGGTTCTGTTGTGCAGCATAGTATATAATTCTTGCTTCTGATGTAGGTCCATCATCATGTAAAAAGAATACCTTATCACCATTGAACATCTTTAACTTCTCTGTCAATACTAACTCTCCTTAGACCATGGCAGATTTCTTATGGGGGAATAGATCACGGCGTTTATCACATATGTACTTCACTAACTGGTCACGGTCAGGGATGAGCTTCAGGCTCTCATTACTTAGGTATGTGGTGGCCTTAACTTCCAGATCAGAAGCCTTGACGTCTTTGGAGACTGGGACCATTTGGTAGAGGTACCACTTTAAAAGCTTTTCAATAAGATTTATTGGAGCATTGCATGTGTGCTCTCCTTTTTCACTAGTGACTTTACCCCATCCTTCTGTATTGATCCTGGCAGCACAGCTTCTATCTTCACACACATAATTCTTGCTTCTTCCTGCTTTCTTTTGATTGTTGCAATCTAAAACATAGTCATCATAGACCAAACTGTACCTCCTTTGACAGATATTAGAGGGAAAAACCAAGGGAACTTCTTTGGGAGCTTAAACTCTCCTTTGAAGTTACATATATTGTGAACCTTTAGGGGATCCCATGGGCCAATTGGTGCTTGATGATAGTCAGACAGATAATCATCAGGATCTTCTTTATTGATACTTGATGAGGAGAATGGAGGTGCAGATCTATTGGGCGGTGGAGGGGAATTATCTGGAGTTGGATTATTGCACTTCTTGGACTGGGATGAGCTTGATTCCTTGGGGCTTGATTACTTTGAGATTGATTCATCTGGGCTTGACTGGGGGTCTGGACTCTTGGGTATCTTCTTTCTTCCTTGCTTGTTTAGTGGAACCTCATCTCCTTCTGATTGATACCAGCTTAGAGAAGAGGAGGGGGCAGGGGGAGGGCTCTTTGCTTTCAGGGTCTGGGGTCTTCTCCTTTGTCTTCTGTTTTTTTGAGAGCTCTTTGACTAGTTTTTTGTTGTGGTAGGGACTTTGGGCCTTTCTAGAGGCTTTGGGCACTTTCTTGGTTGACTTGGGGTTCTTTTGTGGCTTCTTGAAAGATTTATCCTACAATAATTAGAGTATAGTTCATAAAGTAAGAATAATCAGTTTAAACATGAATAAAATTAAATAATAATCACTTGTTTTATTTTTTATTATTAAGTAAATAGTTTATAGAAGTATGGAAAGTAATTTTAGAGCTAGTTTATTAGTAAATAATAGAAAAAACCATGCTTGAATAAAAGGTTGACATTCTGGTAGTCACAATAGTCAAAAATATTTAATTTAGTTTGTCAGCATAAAAAAATGCTTTGATTTTGACGTCAACATACTGACAGTTAGCATTAAAGTAGAAAAACACTATGTAAATCACTTATAAAGCTTGGTTAATATTTTCCAGAGTTGGTTTTTTAAGGCCAAAATTGATTATTTTTAAATTTTAAAAATTAAAGATTTGCATATGTAGCTTATAAAAACTAAATTATTTGGATTGTAGAGCAGACTCTAAAGTACAGCCCTGGGTACTTTGGCCTGAATTACCATACCATGGTATGTGTGCTTTTTGTTAAGCAACAGTGTTTTACTAATAAACAAATGAAGGTGTTGACATTCAGGCAGTCAGTGTTCTTTTATAGTAACTCTCCTATTAAATCTTGCTTAAATAATGTCACTTTGTTGCTTAGCCAAACCCCTTTGTTGAAATTTAGGTGACACATCAATTCAATACAAAGTCAACATTATAAATACATATATAAATTCTAGTTTTAACCTATGTGTTTTGGCTTAAGTGGACTTCCGGAAATAAGCTATATATTAATCCAATGAGTTTAAAATAACAGTAAATATATTAATAGTGCAAAAAACACTATGAAAGTTGGCATATGTCTTTGTTCAATGCTTATATTAATATATATTTAATAAAAACAGTAGTATAAAATATAAAAAGTAGTTATTTTTAGAATATTGTGTATTTTATTAAGAAATTTATGGATTCTTATTTGAGGTTGGCATCCAGATATTACTTACTGTAGTCAACCTTAATGTAAAAGTACAAAGAAACTTACATTTTCATAGTAAATTATATTAGTTTTTTGGCTTAAAATTAAGCCTTTGTTTAAATGGTGTCAACATTATGCCTGTGCCTTCTTAATTTTGCAATTCTGACTTAATAATTCACTATGAAAAATTAGCTTAGTTTTGGAAATGCCCAATTCTGGCAGATAAATACTAAAATAATGTTGAATTACTGAATATCAACAAATTGTCAACATTCAGTAAGTTGACTTGCAGAATGAGTTAATTTTGGCAGTTGCCTGGTCAACCATAGTGTGGTTGGCCCCAGTGTCCACCAATAATTTGTGGGTACTCCCACAAAAACAGAAGGGATAAGCCAAGTGGGTTACTTTATTGAGAGAGTGGCTTGCTTGAAGGACAGGGTTGTCACTATGGACCTGGAAGACGTCAAGGGTTTCAACTTTGTGTATACTGTAGTCATAGGGATTCTTTGCGAGGAGGGATTGAGAGTGAGGGTCAAGTGGGGTTATAGAACCTCTTGTAGCTACAACCCCCAGGCTTTTCCCAGGTCCTCAATTTGTGTTAGCTGGAGCTCCCCCTTGTGGGGGCATTTAGTCCCATTATCCTGCTGACGGGGCTGGTGGCAGCCTACTTGATTGTGGGCACTGCCAGGCGTTGCACGAGGTTGAGGCAAAGCATCATTTGTGTGGCAGAAACCCATTGAAGCTTGATTGTTGGCCTCCACAATGACTTTTTAGCAAACATCAATGGAGGTGCAACAACCTACAGGGACCCACTTACAGATATAGGGCTTGAGCCCATTGACTATCAGCATCAGAAGCATGGTGTTCCTGTTGGTCATGGCTTCAGGGGGGGGGGCAGCAAGGTATTTGGGAACAGATCCAGTCTGTTTAATTGCTAGAAGGGGAGTTCCCACCACAATAGGCAAAAAGGTTTTGCTATAACAGGACTTTGAGGCGTCCCAGAATGCCGCCCAGGTGACCTCAATTTCTTGACTGGCCCAGTTGGTAAACCACACAGTGGCAGGCCTTGTAGGCGCCCAGACGCTGTAGCAACCCACATGGGCTCAGGTACTTGACAGATACAGAGGAAGGTCTCAGTGAAGTGAAGCCAACTGAAAATGTTGGCTCCTTTGACCCCATATGCAAAGGATTCCAGCTGGAGATTGAGCATGCACTGTGATAAGTCCAACTGAGGCAGGGTGACACTGGCGTCACACTGTCTAAGGCAGAGTCAATTGTACACACTTGTAAGAATTAACTGATCTTGGTAAATAACGTACCCATTGGGGATGTCCCCCCTGGGAATTGGCAGGAAGGTTTCTTGATGGGGAGTAGCCATACAGCCTGTACTCTGTCTTTTCTTGGGGGGATTTTTCTTTTAGGTAGGTTGTGAACCTACCACTGCTACCACTGTTGCAACTGAGCCAATGAGTATTCAGCATTTGAATTGGGGAAGACAACAGTCCAATAGAAAGGGCAGGAATAATAAGAATAAGGTATTGTTTTTGTAGAATATTGTGATTGATATACTTTATGGGGATAGCCATACAGCCACAAGGGGGTGGTATGGTGGCATGCTCCATGTAAGGATTGGAGCCAAGGAATAACTTGTGTGGGGATCAGCAGGTAAAATCGGTAGCACTCCTAATTAGGAGAAAGTGCCCGCAATTTGATATTGCCATCAGATTAGTTCATGTTGTTAGATATGTCAAGGGGTGACTTGTTGAGCACCCCCTATGTATTGTAAGATACGTTGGCAGGCAAGTCTGGAAACTCAATTTGAAACATTTTTAGCAATGAGATCAATTTATGATGCCATCAAAAGTTTACTCACTTCTGGAGGAATGATGACAAAAATTACCCCTTGCCATGTAAGCATCATTTTCAAACACAATAATGGCTGAAAAAGTGCCAGAACTACTGCAGTAGTTCAATAACCCATTAAGCTTAAAACTAAATGTCAAGTTTTAAGATTAAAATTTTTTTAATTCCAGAATGAAGATTATCTCAGCCTGTATGCTTGTGCAATATCTTGCAAGCCACAGCTTTGATTTTGCAATGTCTGTGGCCTGCGCGCTGCTTTATGGGTCCTTTGATGCTGAAATTGAGAAAATTGTAGTGCCAATCTGAAAGATTATTTATTTTGCAAAATCCAGTGACAATTTTTCAATCAATTATATTCCTCTTATTTATGCTCTATTTCTTTGATTGTTTTTTGCCTTTACCTATTCTTGGATATTTCTGTCTACACATTTCAACTTCCCAATTTTTTATTTACCAATGTTTTTTGTATTTGGGAATTTATTCCTTATTTGTAAATAATTTAGAATTTTGTGGCAAATCCACCTTTACACAGCTGGCTTAGCACCTAGTGAGCTGTTGAATTGGTGGCCTTTAATGAGGTACATTAAGACCACTTTTTTACTTGCTAGCCTGCTTAAAAACCTAGATAACTTCTTGATTCTTAAAAAGGGAACTATGGAAAACTTAATTAAGATGAAGAGAGTATCAGAGATGCCCAAGAACCCCAGGACTTACACCAGAACACCATAATTCCCAATCATGATTGGGCTCTTGGTTAATATAGATTCAAGAGACCCTATTAAGAAACCACTCTTTATCAAAAAATTAGACAGAGTCCCTGCTCCCAGCAAGAATTTTCCCAGCTAATACAGTAGTTTTAAACCCTATTGTGACAAGCAAAAATAGTTCATATTTAAACAAAATGAACTCAGATTTAAACAAAAATAGCTAATTTGTAAACAAAAATGAAATTAACCCAAATCTATTGTAAATTATATAAATTCATTGAGTTCTAATTTTTCTTAAAGATTAGCTATTTTTATTTAAATCTGAGTTCATTTTGTTTAAATTGGAACTATTTTTGCTTGTTGCCATAGGTTTTAAAACTACTGTAACCTCCAGAACATTGATCCTGAACTGAAAGCTTTCTATGCTGGCCTGCATGGACTTCTTAAGGACTGAGCCCAACAGACCATCACTCTTAAAGCCATTACAAACGCCCTGAGGCCCAAGAACAGGACTGTATCTTCATTTTAAAATAAATTGTTGTGAACCATTGGTTCACTCAAATTATGCAGTAGTTTTCAAAGCTGTGGCACTAAGTAAAACCAATGTTAAAACAGCAGGCTTAACCTGCCAGCAAGGTTCCAAGTAAACCAGTTTGTGACCTGCAATCTGATTATCCAGTCACTCAAAGATAAGCTAGGAAGTTGACTCAAATTTACAAATACAGCAACATGAACAGAAGCTGACCTCCCCACAGTGGATACTTCATTTTGGCGCTTGACTCATTAACAGGATCAGGCCACCCCCTTCACTATCCAACCATGTGGTCAACACAATCATGTTCCTGTTATCCATGGTTCACATCAACTATATAATCATTATCTCTCAATAAAGAATATTATTTAGTTTCCAAACATTTTCCCCTTGTAACTCTGCTAAAACAGCACAGTTACAACATTGGTAGCAGAAGTAGGCTCTCCACCCTACTTTTATCCCCCAAAATTCTGCCTGTTGCCTGTACTTGCTGCGGCCAACAAATCCTCAATAGAATCATGTCTGGCCTTCTGCTAGACTGGGCACTGTACACACCTGGTACCAAGATACCTGATGGGGGTTTCCTCTACCAGAACACAGTAATCCCACTCTCTGCCTTCAATGCCCTGTCAGCACAAGGGTTCTTCCAAGCACCTGCGCCTATTCCTTGAGCAACAGAGGACAGCGTCATGCCAGCCTACGTGGTCCAGAGACTTTGAAGCGCCACCTTGGAACCTTCTGAGGGAGCCAACAACAACGCTGCAGCATGGATTCAATCTGCCCAGAGCAAGCTGGCCCAAATGGAATGTCCACAACAGTTCTGGATTGCAGAGATCTCCATCTGATTGACACACGACGCTGGCACCTGGTGCAACAAATGGCATGAAGAACACACCATGAAGGATTGGGATACCTTCAAACAGGACTTCTTGGCAAGATTTGTGCTGAAGGACACCACACTCATGATCATACACCAAGTAAAAAATCTGACCCAAACAGGCACTGTGAAGGAGCTCACTTGAGCTTACAAGGAACTCTGACTATGTGCCCCTCAAATATGGCCTTTGACACTCCAGCTACTCATCTCATGTACTACAATGCACTCAAGTCACATGTAATGAGACTTGTAAACCTGGACCAAGTGACCAACTTGAAAAGCCTGTATTGTGAGGCAGAGAAAGCAGAAAAAACGTCCAACACTCTCCACAAGGCGCAAACTGGAAAGAGGGAGTGACCTAAAGACTCTCATCCAACTGGACGCTCCAATCAACCGCCTCCTGGGAATAATAGCAAAAATTTGAACCACAAACCCACAGGCTCAAATGGACATGGAAATGGGAACAACAGCCAGTCAAACTGTACCCATTTCTGTATCACTGCCACACAAGACAATCGAGACAAGGGAAAAGCCCAGGGAGAGCACTAAGCAAGCCAAGCTCTCCCCACATAACTCCTGACTTACCCAACAATGAGTACCAACCCAAGGACGTGGATCAATGTCCAATGATCCAAGTATCCTCAGAAGACCCAGTACTTTACACCATTTCCAGACATCCCAATAGGCTGATGTCCTATCCTTTCTGTTTTTGCAGTTACACAGGCTTGGCACTCCTGGACTCAGGCAGGATCAACCCCTAGTCAACAGCAACTTTGTGGAAAAATTCAAGCTAGCCACTAATTCTTTGCAGATTAAAAACGTGGTCTTGGCTGATAAACACCACATTGCCGTAACAAGGGAAGCTTCCCCCTTCTCTTTCATGCTTGAGAACCTGCATTCCAACATCCAAGGCCCTGTCATTGACTTTCCAAAGTTTGACATTGTACTAGGCTTAGATTGGTTACAAAAAACAACCCTCACATAGACTGAGCAACCTCAGTATTGACCATCAAGCGTGAAGGTTTCAACCACCAGATCTACCCAAACTCAGTGGACCAACTCCTGTGCAATCACGTCTTTGTACTCATTAAAGAGACCCTGGAAAAAAGGAAAACCTGAAAACAATCAACTGGGACTCCTTTCAGTACAATATCATACACTTCAAAGATCACCAGGATACTTCCATGCCTCAGGATTGCAAAATTGTGGCCCACCATCCAGAAATCTTCAAGGAGGCTCTACCTGGATTACCCCAGGAAAAACACATCCAACATTACATTCAACTCAAGGAAGCTGTACCCAAGGCATAACCTATCTACTGTCTGACCCCAAACAAAGACAACATCCTACGTGCTTACCTCAAGAAAGCATTGGAGAAAGGACTTATCTGCACTTCACAATTCCCCTTTGGGGCTGCTTTATTCTTTGTGGCCAAGAAAGATGGTACCCTGCATCTAGTCACAAACTAATGAGCCCTAAAAAAAGTTATCATCAAGAATTGTTACCCACTACCACTGATTGACAATCTCTTTGATGCCTTGGGAGGAGCCACAGTCTTCTCCAAGATTGACCTAACCACAGACTACAATCAGATTTTTATTAAGGAGGAAGATATCCCCAAAACAGCCTTCTGTACTAAATACGGCTTGTACAAGTGTGTGGTACTCAACTTTAGTATGAAAAACGCCCCCTCAACCTTTGTGACCTTCATGAATGAGGTGTTTGCCCCGCACATAGGCAAGCATGCCCTAGTTTACCTAGACAACATTATTTTCTATAGTCTCTTAATAGAGCATCATCACAAGGACTTAGAGGCAGTCTTTGCTACCCTGGCACAACACAAGCTGCTGGCCAAGCCCTCCAAATGCCAGTTCTTCTACAAGCAACTGCCTTTTCTGGGACACATAGTCTCAAAAGACAGCATCAAACCCAACAGTCAAAAGATACAGGCCATCTGCAAGATGCCACCACCCAAGGACAAGTTGGAACTCCGCACATTCCTGGGGATGGTGGCCTATGTATGCCGCTTCATACCTGACTGTGGCATCTTGACTGCCCCCTTATCTGCCATAACTGGTGCCAAGTTCAAGTTTGTGTGGACCCCCCAATGCAACCTTTGTTTTAGACGTCTCAAAGAGAAACTCACAACAGCACCTATCCTACAATACCCCAAACGTGACAGGAAGTATCAAATGAAAACCAACGCCTCAGATGCATCCATTGGGGGAGTACTATGAATCAAAAATAATGATGGTGACTTCTTGCCTGTAGCCTATGAATCACAAAAGTTGACAGATGGCAAGTGTTGATATCCTATCCACAACAAAGAACTGCTGGCCATTGTACTGCCTAGTCAAATGGCGTTGTTATCTAGAACAACAGGAGGAATTCACGGCACTGACTGACTGCAAGTTGCTCATATACTTCAAAACTCAAGTAAATCTATCTCAACTTCAAGCCCGCTGGATGGAACTCTTGGAGAGAATCAATATGCTCATACAATACAAACCTGGTCCAGAACTTGCCATAGAAGATGCCCTCTTGCGCCTGTATGTCTCCGCCACAAGGGGAGAAAATGGGCTTGATCCAGACTGGCCCCTCTTGGTACTTTAGACAAAGGATGAAGGTTTACCCCTGGCACAACCAACATAAAAAAAGAAACAGTCATTAAGAACAAACACCTATTTGTTGATGTGTATGAAGCCTTGCACCAAAAAATGTCCAACAGAACTACCATTTCTTACATCCCCACACACCAGCAAGTGAACACCATCTTACGTTACCATAGAAACCTAGAAAACACCAAGAATCACAACCTATAAAAGTTCCTTAAACACAAGGCCTGGTGGCCAACCCTGTACTGTGACGTTTGTCAAGGGTCTGGATTTACAAGCATTCTGGCTACTGCCAACCTACTTAACATCCAGCCATTGCCTGATTTAGTGCACTTCCAATATACTGTTTGACATGTCAAGAATGGTAATCAAGCAACATCACATGACAATCCAAGTATCCAGTGGCTCAAACCCATCCTGCACATGACCAACCCCTAGGTTTAATCCAACTAAATCTCTGCCACAGCCCAATCTATATAATTCTAAAATATTATCCAATAAAAGACACTTCTCTTCTCTTCTAATTCCATATTTGAAGCTTTCCCAAAAGGCAATCCTTATCACTGATAGCAACTACGGGTTTTTGACCACACCAATGAAAGAAAAAATGACTGACCAAAAACCGCCCACCTTTGCTTACGTACTCAACCAGGCCACATCCCAGGAGATCTGGAAAATGTACTTCTGCGCCCACAACATTGACAAAGATATACCTAGTGGATGCACTGTATTTGAAGGTCTGGTCATGCCCAAAGCATGCGCCAAGATAATTCAATACATTTGCTCTCTTCAATCACAAACAAACGCACAACAGCCTATCACAGGTGAAGTTACCAACACCAAATACATTGTTATTGACAAGTTCTTTGGAAAAACAAAGAAAATTTCATAACTGGCTAGACTACTCAGCTGCTAAACTCCGTTCCAACCGCATTCCCCATGGGAAATGGGTCCAGGAAGCCAGCAAGCGCCTGTACAAGGCCGCAGCTAACTGGTTTGCCACCTGAGTTGGCTCAGGAACTGACAAACATCTTGACAACTGGGAAGAGTTCAAAGCAGACATCACCCACAATTTCCACGTCACCAAATCCCTCCAAGACATTGCAATACAGCTCAGCAATCTTCCTCAGAAGACCACTATCAATGCTTACACCAATAAATTTGAGGAAATACACCGCAAAATCAAAAACTCAGAGCAAGCTGACACTATGTACATACCAGAGCCTCATTCATCAACAGAATAAATCCCTCTGTTGCTGCCCTCATCTGTCCAGAGACCAACACCTCTATGCCTGCGCTTGTTGCAGAAGCCAAGTGCGCAGAAAATTGCGCAAACATGGAATATGCTGCACATAACAGCAATCACTCCTCAAACGGCAATGGCAGAGAAAACTCCAATGGCAATAAACGCCAAAACACCAATCATAGCAACAGCAACTCTAATTACAACAATGGCAATCACAGCCAAAGCACAAACCGTTCCTGTCCCAAAAAAGATGACACTGCCAAAGTAAACAATGCTGAAATAACAACCTGCTATGAATCTGACCCCACATTCTCTGACCTCAAAGGTCTCAAAACATAGGAACATGGAAAAGAAGAGGGGGAACAGGCTTTAAAGCCCTTGTCTCCCCCCAACTTGACAAGAAACTGTACCAAGGCACAAACTTTGCTGCTCGCATCCCACGTGTCCTGCAATCCTCCATTTTTATGAACTTAAAAATTAAAGATTGCTCACAACTTCTTGTCTATCCATGCACTTAAAAATCACATACAAATAAAATATTATTAAACTCTGGTGCACAACACACTATGGTTAACAAATCATTTGTAACCAAGTACAAAACACCAGTTGTTGAATCCAAATTCAAATACGCCAGAATGGCAGACAAATCAAAGGTTCTACTCAAAGGCAAAACAGCTCCCTTCAGAATTGACCTCCAAGGCATACAAACGTCTATCAAAGGACTTGTTATGAACAACATAAACTACAATATTTTGGCAGGCATGGACTGGTTCACCCAAGTGAGCCCCAGTGTATGTCAAAAAAAACAAAAACCATGACAATAAATGCAACAGATTCAATTTCAACATTCTCAAAGAACCCAACAACCTCATTCTAAGAGACACAGTATTTGTCCAGGTCATAAACCAAGACAACTAAGAATTTCTAAATAAAGATAGTACCCTCCACATAATGAGGTACACCAAATTCAATAATATACAAACAATAAAAATCCAATGCCCAGAACTTGTGGCACTCCCAAACAAATACGCTCATGTATTCAAGGAAGAACTCACCAAGCTACCCCCCAAACAAAAGTCAGACATGTCATCAACCTATGTAAAGCCATGCCTAAACCTGCACCCCTCTACAGGCTCTCTCCCATGGAGACCCAAACCCTCAAAACACACATTGAGGACAATCTATCAAAAGGATTCATTTGTCTGTCTAAATCCCCGTGGGGGGCAGCAGTGTTCTTTGTAAAGAAAAAGGAAGGCACTCTGCGTCTAGTAACTGACTACAGAGTACTAAATGCAAGCACAGTAAAGAATAAATATCCAATTCCACTCATAGATGATCTGTTTGCAAGACTCTCTGGAGCCAAATCTTTCTCCAAAATCGACCTCACCTCAGGTTACAACCAAGTTGAAGTAAAGGAAAAGGACATACCAAAGACTGCATTCCGTACGCAATTTGGATCCTTTGAGTGTAGGGTAATGAACTTGGGAATGACCAATGCTCCCGCAACATTTTTCACCATGATGAACCAAGAGTTAAATGGCCTCTCAAATACATTATGTTACTTGACAATATCATCATATTCTCAAAAATAGAAGAGGAGCACCCCACACATGAATGCAAAACACTCAATTGACTTGCAAAGCACAAACTTTACGCAAAACCAAGTAAGTGCCAATTTATGGAAAAGGAACTCCTGTTCTTGGGCCACATTGTCTCTGACAGTGGCATCAAAGCAGAACCAGACAAAATTAAAGCCATAAATAACATGCAATGCCCCACATCTGTTAAGCAAGTTAGATGCATTCTCAGAATGATAGCTTACCTAAGGAAATACATCAAAGACTGCAGGAAACTAACCACACCAATCAATGACTTAACCAAGAGTAATGCCAAAAAGAAATTCATCTGGACACCAGAATGTGAAAGGAATTTCCAATTATTAAAACAAGCTTTGATTGAAGCACCAATCTTGTAATACCCTAATAATAATGGGTGCTAAAAGCTTGAGTCAGATGCCAGTGATACCGCCATTGGTGCAGTCCTGAGCATCTGCCAGCCAGGGCAGCAAGACTTCCTGCCAGTATGTTATGAAAGCAGAAAACTAACCAACACTGAGCAGAGAGACCCAATACATAACAAGGAATTGCCAGCAATATATCACACATGCAAGAAATGGAGATGTTACTTAGAAGGACATTTAAACGTCTGAGTACTAACTGACCACAAATCCTTAATCTATTTTAAAACCCAGAACACACTTGCACGGCAACAAGCCAAATGGATGTCCCTGCTGGAGAAGCTTAATTTGGACATCCAATACAAAAAGAGGGCAGAGCTGGTCACTGCTAATGCTCTCTCTAGACTATGTCAGCCTAGAGAGGATCACCCTGACCACCTGGACCCTAAATGGCTAAACCTATACAACACTGAGTATAAAACCAAAGGGAAAGACCCCTCAACACACCAACTGACCCATAATACATTAGTAAGGAACAAAAATTATTTCCATGTATCAAATGACACTATATACCAAATAATTAATAACAAACATGTTCCTTACATCCCACTTGCACAAAGAGTTGACATCATATTAAGACATCACCACCTACTAGGACATACAAAGGCTAACCACCTATACCTCACATTAAAAGAGATAGTATGGTTGCCCAACCTCAAACAGGATATAGTCAATGTTCTGAAAAGTGCCCATTGACAAGAAATACACCAGAACAAAGACTCCCCAGCCAACAGTCAACCCAGTACTGGACCCTGAACCATTCAAGGTTTGGGGGCTAGACTTAGTGGGCCCCTTCCCAGAAACAAAGACAAACCAATGTTTCTTAATTTTAGTTATTGATTTTGCCACACACTGGCCCATCTGCTGGGTAACAAAAGACCATAAAGCAGAAACCATACACCAATTCATAACAAAGCAATCATAGCCAACTACGGCACTCCAGACTACATCATAACTGATGGAGCAACCAAGTTATCAGATCACATAGTAAACAACAACTTAAAATCCAAAAACATTAAACATTCCACAACCTCCCAATACAGGCATACAGCAGAGTGGAACGCCTAAACAGCAGCCTTCTCAGGACCCTAGAGAAAATAATGGATGGAAAAGCCAAAGACACATGGCCACTATATGTGAAACATGCATTACTAGTATCCTGGGTCTGCACCAATCAAGGGACAGGCTATTCACTGTTTGAGCTAACCTACGGATACAAACCATAAATAATTACCCGCAACAAGCAGCCATACATAAAGATCCCCTAGGAGAACCCCCCACAGTAGAACAAGTACCAAATCTACAACACATATGCCTCAAAGCTAAAATATCAGAAATAAAAAGGTTCAAAACACAAAAGGTAACCTCCACAGAGGAACCACTTCCCATTGACTCCCCCATCTGGGTTCTAGCTGGCAACAGAAAGAAACTAGACTCAGTACACAGGGGACCAGGAAGAATCATAAAGTACAGACCAGATCACAACATCTATCTAGTAAAATTTCAAGGTGCCAAAACCCCAATTGTCAAGAAATATCACAGAACCCGTCTTTGCCTTAGTAAAGGAGAACACTTGACCAGACTGGTTCCAACTATTAAACAGCTCCAGGAGCATCAGGTAGCAGCTGTTAAAACAAAGCCCCCTCCTGATGCACCATAGTAACTCCTTAAGGGGGGTGTCAAGGGTCTGGATATACAAGCATTCTGGCTACCACCAACCTAATTAACATCCATCATTTCCTGATTTGGTGCCCTTCCAATATACTGTTCAACATACCAAGAATGGTAACCAAGAAATATCACATGACAATCCAAGTATTCAGTGGCTCAAACCTATCCTGCACATGACCAACCCCTAGGTTCAATCCAACTAAATCTCTGCCACAGCCAAAGCTATAAGTCTAAAATATCATCCAATAAAACTTACTTCTCTTCTCTCCTAATTTCATATTTGAAGCTTACCCAAAAGGCGCTCCTTATCATGTTCAAGAAGTCCTAGACCAATGTGAAGTATGCAAGAATCTTGTAAAAAGCAAAACCCAACCAAAATCAGTACTACCCATCCACATGCAACTACCCTTCAAGGTGTGGGCCTTAGACATTGTTGGCCCCATGCCAGGAAAACACAATGATAAGAAATACATCATCACCGCAATAGACTTTGCTACAAGATGGCCAGTGGCGCAAGCAGTAAAACTCACACAAGCAATGACGTACAGCAGTTCATAGGAAAAGAAATCATTGGTAAGTTTGGAAAGCCAGAACTCCTGATAACTGATAAGGCAAAGAATTGACCTCTGAAGGCACCAACGTATACTTCACCAATAATGGGGTCAAACACAATGTGATAACACCATACCACCCACAGGCCAATGGACATGTAGAGCTTCTAAATGGCAGCCTTGTGCAAGCCTTGGCCAATCTCACTGCCAGGAGACCTTAAGACTAGTATAGGCAGCTATTGACTGCACTATTTGTGTGCCAAACTTGGGTGAACAGATTCACCGGTAAAAGCCCCTTTGAGTTAGTTTATGGAACACAACTCAATATCATACAAGCACTATCAGGCCCTAAGCTTGAGATACCAAGCAAGGTTCCACCCCGCACAGACCTCCAGGTCATACAGGCCAATAGCAACCAATCAGAAAAAGAAGAAAAGTGTCTACAAAAGACATTCATCCTCATCCAAGACAGACATGAAGTTGGTGACATAGTTTGGGTCATGAACGTTGACAAAAGCAAACTACAACCCAAAAAAGTAGGCCCAGTAATAATCCTAAATGTAAACAAAAACAACACTTACCTTGTGCAAGTACTTGGGAAGCGCAAACAAGACAAAATCCTCCACCATGATTGCCTGAGACCCTGCAAAGCAAGACAAAGACAACACAAGACCGCCCTACCCACCACAGAGCAACAGCTAGTCCAGTATAGCATCCGGGCCCCTGACAACCTCCCTAACAATCTACCCCCAGAGGAGGCCAACCTTCAGTCAGGGGGGGGTGTCAAAACAGCAGGCTTGACCCGCCAACAAGGTTTTAAGTAAGCAGGTTTGTGACCTGCAACCTGGTTATCTGGCCACTAAAAGCCAGACTAGGAAGTCAACTCAAACTGCCAAATCCAACAACATGAACAAATGTTGATCCCCTACGGTGGATACCTTGTTTTGGCGCTTGACTCATTACCAGGATCAAGCCACCCCCTTCATCATCCCACTGTGTGATCAGCCCTATCATGTTCCTGTTATCCATGACTCACATTAACTATATAATCATTATCTCAAATAAAGAATATTATCTAGTTTCTAAATATTTCCCCCTTATAACTCTGCTAAAACAGCACAGTTACAACATAATCCTTTACAGATTAAGAACATGGTTTCAGCTGATGAACATCACATTGATGTGACCAGGGAAACTGCCCACTTCTCTGTCATGCTGGAGAACCTGCATTCCACCATCCAGGGCCCCAGCATTGATTTTCCCAAGTTTGACATTGTGCTGGGGCTGGACTGGTTGTGAAGAAACAATCCCCATGTAGACTGGGCAACCTCAGTATTGACCATCAAACGTGAAGGCGTCAATCACCAGATCTACCCAGACTCAGTAGACCAGTACCTGTGTGATCACGTCTTTATACGCATTATAGAGGCCCTGGACAAAAAGGGGAACCTCAAGGTAATTGACTGGGACTCCTTCCAGTACAAGATCATACATTTCAAGGACCACCAAGATATCACTACACCTCAGAATTGCAAAATTGTAGCCCACCATCCAGAGATCTTCAAAGAGGCTCTGCCAGGGTTGCCGCCAGAGAGACACATCTAGCCCTCCATCCAACTCAAAGAAGCTGTACCTAAGGCACAACCCATCTAAGCCTTACCCCAAACAAAGATAACACGCTACACGCTTACCCCAAGGAGGCATTGGAAAAGGTCTTTATCTGCCCCTTACAGTCTCCTTTAGGTGCTGCCGTATTCTTTGTGGCAAAGAAAGATGATACTCTAACCCTAGTCATGGACTACATAGCCCCAAACAAAGTTACTATTAAGAACTGTTACCCACTACCACTCATTGACAGTCTCTTTGATGCCCTGGGCGGCGCCACAGTCCTCTCTAAGATTGACCTAACCGCAGGCTACAACCAAATCCATATCAAGGAGGAAGATATACCCAAAACAGCCTTTTGCACTAAATACAGTTCATAAAAGTGTATGATACTTAACTTTGGAATGACAAACACCCTGTCAACCTTTGTGACCCTCATGAACAAGGTGCTTTCCCCCCACATTGGCAAGCATGTCTTGGTATATCTAGACAACATCATTGTCTATAGCTTCTTGGTAGAACAACACCACAAGGACTTGAAGGCAGTCTTTGCTACCCTGGCGCAACATCAGCTGCTGGCCAAGCCCTCCAAATGTCAGTTCTTCCGCAAACAGTTACCCTTCCTGGGACACGTTGTTTCAAAAGATGGCATTAAACCTGACAGTCAGAAGATTCAGGCCATTTGCAAAATGCCACTTACAAAGGACAAGTCATAACTCCACACATTCTTTGGAATGATTGCCTATGTATGACAATTCATCCTTAACTGTGGCGTCCTGACTGCACTATTGTCTGCCATAACTGGCGCCAAATCCAAGTTTGTATGGACCCCCCAACATGACATATGCTTCAGACGTCTTAGATAAAAACTCATAACTTCACCCATCTTACAATATCCCAAACACAATGGGGAATACCAAATGGAAACAGACACCTCTGATGCATCCATCCAGGGGGTACTACAAATCAAGAACAATTATGGTGATTTACTACCCGTGGCCTATGAGTTGCGTAAACTGACAGACAGCAAGTGCCAATACCCCATACATGACAAAGAATTGCTGACAATTTTGCACTGCCTGGTCAAATGGCGTTGTTACTTGGAATGCCAAGAGGAATTTACAGCCTTAACTGACCACAAATTGCTCATATACTTCAAAACACAGGCAAACCTTTCCTGTCAACAAGCACGCTGGATGGAACTCCTATAAAGGTTCAATATGATTATACAGTATAACCTGGACCTGAGCTTGTCATGGCAGACACACTTTCATGCCTGTATGTTAGGGCCACAAGAGGAGAGAATGGGCTTGACCCAGACTGGCCTCTCCTGATGCTTCAAACAAAGGATGAAGGCTTCCTTCCTGGATCACTGATATCACAAAAGAAACAGCCATCAAGAATGAACACCCATTTAAAGACGTGTACAGGACCCACATTGCAAAATGGCCAATGGAACCACCATCCCAAAAATTCCTACACATCAGTGAGTAGACATCATCCTATGTTACCACAGAGACCTAGGACATACCAGAAGCCGCAATCTCTACAAATTCCTTAAACAGAAAGCATGGTGAACAACCCTATATTTGGATGTCCAGGAGGTCCTAGATAAATGCAAGATATGCAAAAACTTTGCAAAAAGCAACACCTCACCTAATTATGTACTCCCTATTTGTTCACAACTACTTTTTAAGGTATGTGCCCTAGATATTGTGGTACCCATGCCAGGAAAGCACAACAAAAAGAAATACATAATGACTGCTATCAACTTTGCCACTTGCTGGCCAGTGGCGCAAGCAGTAAAAACTCACACAGGCAATGGCGTACAGCAGTTCATAGGAAAAGAAATCATCAACAAGTTTGGAAAGCCAGAACTCCTGATAACTGATGGAGGCAAAGAACTGACCTTTTAAGATACCAATGTATACCTCACCAATAATGAGGTCCAGCACACAGTGACAACGCCCTACCATCTTCAGGCACTGGTTGTGTGGAGCAACTGAATGGTAGCTTAGTGCAGGCCCTGGCCAAGCTCACCGCCAGGAGACCTGAGGGCTGGTATAAGCAGCTACCAACTGCATTGCTTTTATGCCAGACCTGCATGAACAGATCCACCAGGAAAAGCCCCTTTGATCTTTTTTATGGCACAAAACCTAATATCATACAAGCGCTATCAGGACCTAAGCTGGAAATGCCCAGTAAAGTCCTGTCTTGTTTGGACCCTCAAATCATCCAGGCAAATAGTGACCAATTAGAAAGAGAAGAGAAACATCTACAGGATACTTTTCCCCCATCCAAGACAGACTTGAGGTGGCAACAAAGTCTGGGTGATGAATACCAACAGGAGTAAATTACAGCCAGAAAAAGTAGGCCCTGCCATTATCCTAAAGGTAAACAAAAACAACACTTACCTTGTGCAAGGACTCAGAAAGAGCAAACAAGACAAGACACTCCATCACAACTGCCTAAGACTCTGTAAAGCAAGATAAAAGCAACAGGAGACCGTCCTACCTGCCACTAAACAGCAGCTAGTACAATATGGCGCCCGTGTGCCCAATGACCTCCCTGGCAACCTGCCCCCAGATTAGGCTAACCTTCAGTTGGGGGGGTGTCAAAACAGTAGGCTCAACCCACCAGCAAGGTTCCAAGTAAGCAGGTTTATGACCCGCAATCTGATTATCCAGCCACTTGAAGCCAAACTAGGAAGTTGACTCAGATTTCCAAATTCAAGAACATGAACAAATGATGACCCCTACAGTGGATATCTTGTTTTGGCGCTTGTCTCATTACCAGGATCAAACCAGCCCTTCACTATCCTACTGTGTGATTGACGTTATCATGTTCCTGTTATCCATGATTCACATCAACTATATAATCATTATCTCTCAATAAAGAATATTATCTAGTTTACAAACAGTTTCCCCTTGTATCTTTGCTAAAACAGCACAGTTACAACACCACCCCCTTCACCATCCCACCGTGTGATCAACACTATCATGTTCCTGTTATCTATGACTCACAATAACTATATAATCATTATCTATCAATAAAGAATATTATCTAGTTTACAAAAAATTTCCCCTTATAACTATGCTAAAACAGCATAGTTACAACATTAGCAAGGCATGGTCCTAAGTTTGCTACTTGGAACCCAGTGAGTGAGGTGACAATTGGGTATATCATCAATACCCAACAAAACACCTTTGTGTGGTCATTAAATTGGCCAAGATTACCAGCTTAGTAAGTAAAAGCATAGTAAGTCAAAACTTAGACTGCTATGGACATGGTTGAATGAGGAAAAACCAGGGTGGCCAAGAGTACATCTTGGAGGAGTTTAATTGTGCGGGCTCCCTGTAGTAGTAGCCTTCAGAAGGATTGTGGAACAGCCCGTGTGGTTGGAAGCTGTGTTGATGGCCCCCAATCCCATAGCAGGCTGTGAGTACAGCAGAGAGGACAATATGATTCATCTCTTTTCTCCCAGGGAAAGCAGACAAAGCTTAGTGTCCTGGACTTTTCTTGTTTCAAGTCATGTTTTTTGTTTTTTGTGATACAATTGAGGGTAATTTCACTCAATGATAGCACAATCTATCATCAAGTAAAGGGTCTTTATTATATACTAGTGGCCTTGTTGAGGTATGAATAGTAAGAAGCATTGGATAGGGAACCCCAGACACTTGGTGTTGCCTGAGATTCCATTTCTGGGGTGGCATTGGGGAGGATTTGGTGGCAATGTATTGCCAATTTCTGGCTGGCAGCGGCACAAGGAATATTTGGATGCTTTCATGCATCCAAATTCATTATCTGCAGCTAGTGCATGAATTCAACTGAAGAGTAGCCTGTCAGTCCCTTCTTGATTTGGCAGATTCCCAACTTGAGCAGCAGTTCCCCCTAAATTGGGCTTTGGGGAAATTTTCCTTTTAAGTTTCCATCATTGGAAGTTTCCCCATTCTGCAAGGGTGGACAGCCCAGCTGTGAGGAGCATGCTGCCTGCAGCTGGCTGGGCAGCTGGCTAGTGGGAGTGGGCAGGCAGGCACCTGGCGGTTGGCTGCGCGGTCTGCAGCTGGCCTATAAAAGGCTGAATTAAAAGAATTTGATTTTTCAAATTCTTTTTCTTTTGGTGCGCTTTTTACAGCAGTTTCCCCAATCAGGGGAAACTGCTGCAAATAATCTCTTTGATTTTCTGGCTCCATGGTGTTGCAAATGGTGTTCCCTTGAGTTCTTTTGTCAGGAATATTCCTGGCATTTCCCGAGAGGAGATCAAATGTGCTCTAGGCTTTTAAGGAGTTACTGGTTTATTAATCAGCCTGGTAAAGTAAAACTTAAGGATCTGTTGTATTTATAACATGTATATATAAATTTAATTGTATCTGGTAATTCAATCCCCAGCAGTGTACCTTTATAACCCATCATTCTCAAAACAAATGTATATTATTGTTGGGAAGCCAATGGAGTTAATTTTATTGAAAGAGCTTGGGCAACTTTATACATCAAGGAGATCAATTTAGATGAGACAGCAGATGGTATTGAGGCTAAATTACATGGATCAAAGTGATATTATGGCAGCATTTAGATCCTGGATCGGAAGCAATGACCCTTTCAATAAACCGAATACAATTGATGCTAAAAGCTTATATCATCATTTCATAATATAATGGGATTTATATTTGGATTTAAATCAATACTAAAGATAATCTTCCTGGAGGTTGGACAGTCCCAATAACGCATTGAATTTATAAGCTTGATATATAATAAACCATGTCTAGGGTTTGAAGGTTCGGATTTGTTCCTGTAATCATTCCTGAATACATCAATCCAGAATACATCACCCCATTCCGGGATGTTATCCCCCAGCATTGGTGAAGAGTTCCAGTTAGGCTTGCTGCAATCAACACCTGCTCCAATCTTCTGAAACGCTTGCGTGGGCAAATCCCTTATGAGTTCACTGCATTTGGTTAACTGACATCGCTATTCTGAAAGGCAACATTATACTTAGTAGCAACCATCAAACCCCCTCTAAATTTCAGATATAAAGTCTTCAAGAGGTGATCCTGTAGCAGCAGACTTGACTAAATCTTTTTCAATCCCACCACCTTTCTAATGATCAAGCAGAATACAAAAAATATTTAAGTTTAACAGTCAATCAATATTTTTTAAAATGCCAGTTTAAACATAGCATGCATATATTTACCTTAACAATAACCAAACCATAACCTAGCATCGCTCGAGTGCCTCCAAGATTTTCCAAGGTTAAAGCGGCCATAGGACCTCTAAATATTCCCAGGAAACTAATTTCACTATCAACCCCGATGCTGCCCAGCAAGCAAGTATACCCCTGCAATTCACTTGATGTAGGGTGAGTATATCTTTTCCTTAAAGAACATCCATGAACACAAGTAATGAAACAATTCTTTATCTCGCTTCCAATAACTTTGTGCAACACCTTCCATGCTCTTTAATCTATAGGGGTATACATGATATCTTTAAAGACCTCTGATAAATATCCATGGTAAACTACATATAAAAAATGGAGGAGATCATGACTTGGTCTCTTTATATTGCCTACAAGATCATTGATTAAGCTGGTTGTGGATATTAGATACTTAAAACAGCACCATAAATGCAGGATCTGTCTTGGAATCTTGTTATAAACCAAATAAATGGGGTTCCATATAAGATAACATAATTTCAAGTACATAAAACCTCTTAAAACACATACTAGCTGTTTATAAGGGCTTGTAAATTACTTCATTAACACAAAAGTTTGGAAAATAGGGCTTATAAGAATGCAACTTCTCATAGACATTTTCAGTAGCGCATCTGGGGTACCCATTGCAAAGACCAGCTCTGGCTTGTAGGATGAGAAATCCAGGGAGGAATAGTCATATTCATACATGCCAGGACAATGCTGAGATAAGCTTGCTAGGGCTTTCACCAGAAGCCTGGTTAAGAAATTGACTTGAGCACAGTAATGGGGCTGATAAAGGTTAGAGATAGCCTTTTCAGGGCAGTTATGTGATATATGCTTTAACCACATACCCCTAACAGTCCCTTACCACCATCAACAAAACATCAATCAATGAGGTCAAATATCTCTATGATCTTCTATCAGCAAACCAAGCAATATTTTAACACCATGATTTTTAATATAAGTAATCAACTATGAAACACCATCTCAACCCGTCTTATGGAATAAATAGCCCAAAATTCAACACCCAGCCAATAGGGTCCCATGAATTTCAAAAAGTGCTGACTTGGGAGACCATACAATTTTAAGGCTTCTTTTATAAAATCAGCCGCTCTAAAAGGGATTAAATTTACCCTGATCCATTTCAGACCTTTGTATCCACACGCAACAATCCTATAGAGATGAAGTCTTTACATATGGATAATATGACAAGGATAGTGGGTAGTAGAGCAACCATGATGGGTGTGAAAAGGTAAATAGCCTTATCAACCACCTCTATATTTCTTGTCAGGGATCCAACCATTGGGGGGTTCCTGAGAACTTGCAGGCAGACAGCCCACGGGCTAAGCAGGGAGAGCCCACCACAAGATTGGGGCTAAATTTACAATATAAGATAACAATTTTCCAAGGACTGCCCAAGGTCTGCTTACAGGCACCATAGAATCAATCAATCCGGTGAGGGTGATATACATCACCCCAAATATCTGGGTGGAAGTGGATTCATTAGTGGTAACAGATTCTTGCGGGTGGTTGGGCCACGGGGTGAGGGGCAGTGTCATTGAAACCAAATATGCGGGCAGGAAATTATACTTGTCTCAGAATAGCAGAGGGGGCTGGATGATTTTGGTGCCTTCTCTGTAAAGGAATTCTGTCTCTCTAGTTCTAGCTTCAGGGTCATGGATCAGGATTTCCTCCAGAGTAAACTCCAAATACACCAGGTTGGGTGGGTACTCGGTGAAGTGTACTGGGCCAAAGGGAGCTCCTGGTGGATGGTAAAGGTCAGGCGGCTGGTCTGCAGTTTCTTGGGGTAGGTGAGCGTGGGGTGCAGAACTGCAAAACATAGGCTGTAAATGAAGTAGAACTAATAACAAGTATGGTATGATCTGGTTGAACTAAAGGTTCATGTCACTTTATTGCAAGTATGGCAATGGGCATCTTCCTGGCGGTCCAGGGTATAAGTATGCCCATCTGCCATGGTAAAACTTTTACAAATTTCTTTGGCCCAGGTGTTACCGTCTGCCAGGTCTTCCCAGTCTTTGGTGGCATCAATTGCAGGGGTTATTCCATTGGCTGGCTTGAACTAAGAATGCTCAAATTCCCTAGCCAGGTTTTGGGATTAGTTGTCTCTGGGTGGCCCGCATTCTATGGGAAGGTTCTCTGTTTCCCCTTCCGTGTGGGCCTGAGTTATTTTAGGATCTGTGGCTAGACCTGCCCGCTGATTGGTTGAGTTAACAAGAACCTTTAGCGTGGGAAGTATCATTATAGGTGAATTTGATTCATCAAGCTTCAAGGGATTTTCCGAAGTCAAATCCTGCTCTGGTTTGAGCCCAAAAAATTGCGGGCTGGCGGCCTGCAGGGAGCTAGGGTTCAAATTCCGTAGTCGAGGCTTTTCAATAAGCATAGTCAATAAGAGTTTGTCACTTGTGACATTTCTGCACACATTCTAAACATCAGCCCTGGGCTTTAATCTAAAATCCTTGAGCATTGAGTCAATGGAGATTTAACCTCCCCACATCCAGTTTTTTCCAAGTGTAGGTACATGCGCAAAAGATCTGGATCAGATAAGCATTTTCCTTGATAGATTCTGCATGGGGTCAAGGAAGGGCATCAAATGTGACCAGATATTTACTGGTCTGTACTTGATCTTTAGCCGGTGGTAAAGAGGGTGCTCTACTCACCCTACCTGATGCTGATAGAGATGAAAATTATGGTCAAAGTTCTATAGGATCTATAATTTTGGATTGCTCTGGGCAGGTACTTGTGTTGCAAATGAACCAATAATAGTTCAGTACTTGATTAGGGAAGACAACAGTCCAATATAAAGGACAAGAATAAGAATATTATGATTTTTATTTGGAGAATAGTATGGCTATATACTATATTGAGAAGCCACAAATCCACCAGGGGGTGGCACAGTGGCTGGGTTGATATAAGGTTTGGGTTTTTCAAGGCCCAGGGGGTCCTGACGGGGGTCCATTTCTCTATGGCAATCTTGATAAAAAATCAAACTTGGATATGAACTTGAGCTTTATTATTGGGCAAGACTAAGAATGATCACAATGTGAAGCAGGGGAGATAGGGTTATTTATACCCTTTCCAGGATTCTTCTGGATCTTTCTTGACTCTTGTAGATACTTCTTGATAGAAAAATTGCTCAGAAGATAGAGCACCTCATGACCAATTTCACTCATATTCCAATTGACAAGGTTTGGCTTTGCATGGACCTTCAATTCATGGTCTAGAACCCGTACTATTGGATTTCCCTTGTCAGTAGCTTTCCATTGAGTGTTTGTACATTTGAATTGGTTCAGCTGTTGATGAGTTATGCTTGGCTTAATTGGGGTGCTCAGCTGATTAATCTTCAAACCTCTTTTTGCTGGGATTGGCAAAACCTTCAGGGCAACCCTAATTGAAAGATATTCCACTTTTACATGGATCTTCAATTAATGATTTAAAATAAGCGCAATTGGATTTTCCTCTTTAGTGGCTTTCCAACGAGCATTTGGCCGTTCTGATTGATTCAGGCATTGCAGATTTATGCTTGGATTTATTCGCGGCATTTATTGACCAGTTCTATGATCCTTATTGGTTCAGATTTGCCATGTTTTGGCAATCGGATTGATTATTGTCCATAAGTCAGAATATAGGGCAGCTAGGAACAAGATCAATACGTCATTTTGAAGGTGTGAATTCAGGCTATTTCCTTGAAACATAAAGTAGCTAAACCTTATATTAAAATTTTCAGGCCAGGCCCTGGCAGGGTTGTGGAATAACTTGCTCAGGGATTAGCGTGACAAATTGGCAACACCCCTAATTAGGAGATAGTGCCTGAGATTTGGCATTGATAGCAGATTGATTCATGTTGTTATACACATCATGGGGCAACTCATCAAGTGCTCCTGTATATTGTAAGATATGTTGGCAGGCAAGGATGAATACTTGGTTGCAACACTTGGCTTCCTGTGGGTAGCAACACCACTTCTCCTCACTTTGTAAAGATATGACTATAGCGTCATTATTTATAGGATAATGACTTTTTATCTCCATGAGCCTTTTGGAAATTTAGATCCCTGGTTACATATATTGAGAGTATTATAAATTTCCAGGCCCCCAGCTTTATACATAAAAGTTTCCCCTCAAGTTACAAAGAGATCCTCACAAACACAAGCAAAGCTGCTGAGCAGAGCTGAAGACTTGGTCCACACAGTTGATGGGAGTTTTGACCTGGCATCTTATCATGATACCCACACAATGTTTCACCCCCAGCCCTTTGAACCTTGAAAGAAACACTGATCAGTTTTGAGTGCTTGCTGTCCTGGTGCTGCCCACATTTGAAACTGTTGAGATCTATCCATAAGAAGCTGCCACAGAATTGACATCATTTTTCTCAGCAAGGATGAATTGTTTCTGCATCTGCCCCTCACTCAGAAGCAACTGACCAATCAGATGAATTGCCACCCATTAACAAAAACTTCTTTAAGCCCCTGGCCCTGAGGTCAAACCTTTCTCCCCAGCCAATCAGACCTTTCATCATATAGCACCCCCTCTCAAGAGGCCCACAACTCCAAAGTTGGCATTCTAAAGGATAAGAAAGGGCTCTAGGCTCCATGTTTACCAATTCTCATTAAAAATCCAAGTTAAAGATGCTCCTTCTAAGTGTATCTTTTTTCACTAGGTCTACTTGCCCCTGTGGTCTCCTAGGGAGTTTATTTGCTTTCCAAGCCAGTTAAGATTGATTTTAAGCATAGCCATATGTTTTAAAGCAGCTGCTTGCTCTTGGCTATAAAATTAGGTTAGGGTTATATAATGTTTCACCTATAAGTCATTGACAATTGCTTTGAAACTCAAAATTGAACTCAAATTGACTTCTCTGGACCCTTACACTTGCCTTCCCCACTTTGAAGGCTCTAACCCCAAAACCACTCACTCTAGGGCTTGAGTGTGGATGCAGAACTTTTTCAACTGATTGGTACTTGGGGGTAACCCCTACCTGGAGCAAGAATTTTCTGAGTATCAAGAGAGTGACCATGGCACACATAAATTCATTATTATTGACCCTGGCACCTGCCCTGCTACCCCTGTGGACCACTTCTACAGCTTCTTGGACCTGATCACCCTCTTCCATGCCTCTTATGGGTTCAGCCCCCATCTGTTGCTTCCTCTTATTTGATAACCTCTATTCCCAGGCACAACATCTGTTGGTCTTTTCAAGGTTTGTGGCCAAATACTATCTCCTATGAATCTATCACCCTTTTTATGAGGGAATAGATGGTGTAACACAGTATCACAAGAGCAAGGGTTCAGAAATGACATCACAATCTGTGACATTTCAATTTTTGCTATCACAGAATCATTAGTGACATTTAATCTTGAACCACAACATCACAACATCACAGCTTAAATAACTCACTGGATCAACCAGCTCTTACTCCCAGTTCAAAAACACCCAGAAAAATATAATATAAAAATTTGCATCTATAAATCAGTGAGTTTTAACAAACTGGAATAAAGAGCAGGGCTGAGCTGCAGCAGTAGGGGAGCTTCAAAGTTAAAGGTTCAGAGTCAGCCCATTCCAGCCAGGGTTTCTATGAGCTATGAACCATAAAATATATAAAGAATGTGCATATCAAAGAAAAGTTGAAAGTTTCAAGAAGGACAATCAAGGGAGGAGAAGATGAGGCTACCAAAGATACAGGGTAGACATTGGAAGGAACAGTCACAGGTATAGCCTGGGAATGGTCAAGCTCACAATCCTTGGGTTAGTAGGAAAGGGCTGTCATCTTCATGCCCCAGTATTTATTGGCTGCCCCAGGGTGCTTTTTGAACATCCTTGTCTTCATTCCAGATTTCAGGGGATAGGCATATATTAACTTCTGTGCTTCAGGTAGTTGGGGGCTTGTTGAACCTGGGCTTCTTAGCCTGGACTCTTAAAGAAAATTGGCTATGTCATCCTTCAAGAGAAAAGGTATCTCAAGTAGTCCTGATTTGACCTTCTTGTAGCTGCTTCACTATATTATTCCCACATTTTTTCTGGTGCAGCATGCTCCTCAGAAGACTCCAACCCATTGAGCTTCAAATTAATCAACAGATGGATCAAATACTGTCTGATTTGCAGTAATGTAGGGATGAAGAAGGGGTGTTGTAGAAGGCATTGGCCTGAGCCAGCTCAAAGCCAACTAACATTTAGGCATGGCAGGGAAAGATCCCAGGCTGATTTATGGTTAGGGTTCTTCTTTATCCTGGGAGGGGTCTTTCTTCCTTTGCCCTCTGGTCTCCTTAGGCTGTCCTTCCAAGGTGGGGACAATCTGGTCCAGTTTGCTCTTAATAAATTTTGGAGCTCAGCCATGGGTGCTCTGCTCCTTGTTGAGAAGAAAACAAAGCGCCAGGGGAGAGCAAGATTTTCAACCTGCTGGTGGATATCCTGAAGCTGAATGAAAAGCTTTATGCAGGTGAGGAAGGGGTACCTGCAAGCCAGGCCTTGCGCTTAAGAGGGCTGTGCAAGCCCTGGGTTGCGGAGAACCAACATTTCTCTCATTGGCATTAGCCCCACCATCATGGAGGAGAGAGCACTCATCATGCCTTGAAAGATTCTGCACCTCAGTTAGGATCAACTAGTCAATAGAGGTGGCACTGACTCCCATAGTGCTAAGAGGATAGTGGTGATCTGAGAAGTACCTCTAAAGTGTTGTTGAATCACTAACAGAGGCAAGTTGAGAATCATCAAGGTTGAGAAGGGGCTGTTGACAGCCTTGGTGGAGGGTTTATTCTTGATGTTAGAGATGGCCTGGTAGAAGTACCAGCATATAAGATGTTATAGGGGATCAAAAGGCTCAGCACAGCTATAATCCACAGTTATTGCCCTGGAGACCTTATACACAGCTTTGTGATTAAGCTGGGGAGGCATATAAGAGGAAATTAGCATATAGATTGGTAATTTGGGACAGCTTTTAAAGATAAAACTGGGAATGGTATTGATATTAAAGAAAGCCATTCCTCATAAGAATGTAGGGGGTATCTGAAATTTTATAACATCAAAAGAGTTAGCTCTTCACTATTTAGAATAAAAAACTATAATTGTGCAATTATGAAGACTTTGAGCTCTACAAGTAAGCTTGTAGGGGAAGTTGCATGCCTGGGATGGTGTAGATTTAGCGGTGCAGGGCAGACAAATAAATGGGAAGTATATTTCTGACCCAAGTTAAGCAATTACTAGTGAAGCCATCACAACCTGGCAAAAGTGTAATCAGGGGTACCCTATCAGCTAGCCTATACCCTGGGATTGAGAAGTACCCAGTTGGTTAAGGATGGTATGAAAGGATATAGGTGCAAATTTTTCAGACATCCTTACATTCTTTGAAAGGGTGAACTTTTAAAATTAAACTATACCTTTGAAAAGTGGAAGGCAAGAGCTGATAGTGGGGAGTTGATATAGCCTACTATGATTCCCAAGGTAATCTTCCCTTTCTTTCTCCTATGCACTGTGTACACCAAACTAGTTGAGTGATACAGAACCCAGCAGAATTTGAAATGAGGTAATCAGAGATGGTGTAGTGATTGATCTGCATATCAAAACCAGCCATACTTTTTAGTGTAAAGGCTCCCTTTAATTTCTCCCTGTACAGATAAGGAAGGGAATGTATATAGAAATGCTGTAACTGTGCTGTATTGGTAAGTCACAAAAAGAAATGTTTGAAAGCTAGATAAAGGTCTTTATTGTGATGTATTTCTCATATAGCTTGAGGGAATTTTTGGGCAAGTTCCTTAGGTCAAATTTCCTAAGGTTGAAAGTGCAAAAATCGAAAATGGGACCCCCAAAAAGTGCAAAAATTGAAACACTATGTAGGGTGCAAAAATTGAAAATATCAAAGACCAAGTGCAAAAATTGATTTTCCAGAGGTTAACTTTGAAGCAGAATAAAATACAGTTTATAATATAAAACTATACATTTTTAAAACTATTATAGACTAAAGAGACCTCAAGAAATTCATTTATGCAATAAAAATATATGCTAGATTATAAAAAAATTATTAAATTAGCTATTTTGAAAAGAAAGTCTTTTTTAGTTTCAAAAGCAAAATTAGACTAGAATAATATGTAACTGTATTCAATTGAATATAAAATATGATACTACACAAAAAATGCTTAATAAACTATAATTTTAATAAAAGCAGGTTAATTTAATTTCCAGGTTATGTAAAGCTATAATAATACTTCAGAAGAAGCAAAATAAAGAATTTTTCCTTCAAGATACAAGCATATGATTTTAGGTATTTTGGTTTATTAGTGATCTTATTTTAATGATAAAAGTTATAGAAGCCTATCATTAAAATAATATAAAGTACATTACTTTCTTATTAAAGCTATACTATACAATTTTATACTTAATAAAAGATATAGTCTTATATCTTATTTATAAGTCACAATATTCAAAAGTATCAAGAATCTGTCACTTACATCTCATAAAATGAAGACTTGAATATTTTTATGCTAAAAAAACTCTACTTCCACAAAAATATGACATAGATAGTTAAAAGTTGCATATCAAAAAGAAACATTTTATACATCTTATTTTACTCTAATACATATATAAGAAAAGATATAATAGAAGTTGATTAAGGATAATAATGGAGAAAGGATAATAGAAGATAATCAAGGGTAAGAATGGAAAGAGAAAAGTAGAAGATAATTGAGGATGATAATGGAGAGAAGATAATAGAAGATAATCAAGGGTAAGAATGGAAAGAGGATAGTAGAAGATAATTGAAGGTAATAATAGAGAAGAGAAGAAGATAATTGAGGATAATCAAGGGTAAGAAAAGTAGAAGAGAAGAAAAAAGAAAAAATTTCTACTTGCTAGCAGATCTTATATAATCCACCCTCTTAACAATGCAGAAAGTTTTTAAAAAAAATTGGCCCCTGGCATAGCCAAGGGGCCAACAAAACTTCTTTTTGAGGAGGAATGAGAGGTGAGAAGGAGAGGTTGGAAAGGAGAAACCTTCAAAAAAACTAAGAGCTTATTGCACTTTGATTTCTGCACTTTGTTTTGTGCACTTTGATTTGGGCACTTCAATTTTGTCCCCTTAAATAACATAGGTAAACATAGTATAACATTACATTAATTTAATATCTTTCAAAATTGCCTCCAAAGCACATCAATTTATTAATATTGCAATAAAATAAAAACCTACTGCTATGTATATACTTCTGGAAAGTATAATAAACAAGATAGGGGAAGATTTAAGAAGAGAATGATAATTTATTGGATATGAATATAGAATAATATATAGTATCATGACAAGCCACATACCATCCAAGTACGTCATGGGGGTCATGGGGCTTATCTGAGTAATGTTCCTCTTAGGTCACAAGGCTTATTAAAATTGTGTTCTGCTTAGGATCTGGATTAGGTGATCCCTGTAATAGATGGTCAACTGATAATGATACCACCAGTTTACTGGCTGGTTGTTGAACTATTTGGTGAGCCATTTGGTGATCTACTTGGGGTGTTAATTTGGCAACTTTGGTAAGTTTGACTCCCTGGTGAGCAACTCTGTGGTGCTCAACTCCCTGGTAGTCAACACTATAGTAAAGTGAGAATTCAGCTTTTTCCCTGATTGCCAACTGGAAATTGACACTTTTTTAATTAACAGATCTTGATGCACTGAAAAATTTTAATATAAAAAATTAATTCTTATGGCTATGGTATACTAAAGTAACCCCAAAGAGCTCAAAAAATTCAATAAAAAATGTATCTTAACTAATGGGAATAAGGAGAATTAAGAAACTATTTCTTATTTTACTATTTAATTTACACTCTTAATTATAAAAATATTTTTTATTCCTATAAAAATTAAAATTACAATGAAACAAAAAACACAGACACAACAATAAAAGTTATGCTAAATATGAAGAAATATTAATATTATTTGATATAGTTCATATAAGTATAAATGTGAATTTCTTTTGTTTTATTAGGAAATTAACAAAAAATTAAGATATTTCAATCACTTTCAAATAAAACTATTCATCTCAAACTTACCATGTATACATAAAATAGTCAGTGCTATCTAATTAAATCAAAAAATAGAAAAATTAAAACTAAAAACTATTTGATAAAAAGTAAAAATTAAAAATTAAAACTATAGAAGCAAGCAAGTTTATTCCTCATCATTCTTTCCCCTTCTTCATTTTGGCCCCTTCTAGGAGGGCAGTTGCAATGATCTCAAGCTGCTTCTTGATCTCTGAGGCCTTGTATTTATGCTTGGCTGCATTTTGAATGGCCTTGGTGAATGGGTGGAACAGGTTGTTGGCTTGGTGGGGGGGGACGCAGTTTACCAAGTCACACAGCTTGGAGATGGTTTTCTCCTGCTTGTGCTGCAGAAGAGAGAAAAACTTATTTAATTTTGGGTGGAGCCCAAAGTTGGCCTTGAGGTGTTTGTGATAAACCTCTAGCGCTGAGGTGGTCTTGAGCTCACCATTCACTGCCGCCCGGTACACATTCCAGCTGGCCTTGGTACAGGCCTTGCCTTGCCTCTGCGTGACAACCTTCCCAATCCACTGAGGCTCAAAGTACTCAAGGAAAGGCTAAAATTCCAAGTGCTTAACTATGTAAGGATTCTTTAAGAGAGCCTCAAACCCCTGTGCAGTGTGCTCTGGCTTTAAAAAAGCCAAGGCACTAAATTATGCCAGCACAAATTTGCAGGTGTCCAAAGTATCCCTCTGGCTCAACCTACTTAGCTCAGCATGGGCCTGCACATTCTGAGCAACTGCTTAGTGGTAGTGGAAGTGGCACCCCTGCACCTCCCTGCTGAACAGCTGCTCAAATGCATTGAACTGAGCAGACTCAAAGTCCATAATGCACATGGCAGGCCCAAGAGCTCTCAGCCTTACCTTTTCCTCCAAGTCCAGGGTGGCCTGGTCTTTGTCAGAGGCAGGAGGGTTGGCGCAGGTGTAGGGGGGTCTTCTTGGCATTGTCTTTTTCAGGAAGTAGGGGAAGTGCTTGGCAGATGATGGTAAAAGAACTGGTTTAAATGGCCTTGGTGGCCCCAGGAAGAAGAAAGAACACAAGTGGGATCACCTGGATGTCAATCTGGGCATGGATCATCCAGAGCTGCTTGAACATCCGGGGGCAAGTGGCAAAGGTACCATTAACTAGCCAGGTTGAAGCCCTTTTCAAATCCATCAGGTTCTGCTGATTTGAGTAGCAGATTATGCAGTCTTTGGAGTGGGCCTGTTGTCATGGAGGAGGAAGCGCTCTCCACTCAGAAGCTGCTTGAGCTTGTGGGTGAGCATAAGCTCCAAGAGGATGTCCAAAGCTTTAGGGGGAGGGGGATTAGCGGCAATACGCTTATTGCTTATGAACTTAACCAACTGCTCTTGAGTTGGCACCAACTTGAGATTGTTGGGTTTTAAGTGCTGCAGGGCTTTAATAGCCAGATCAGATGCTCAGAGGTAAGAGGATGTTGGGATCACCTGTACCAGGTACTATTTTAACATCTGGGTTATTAAATGATTGGGGGGCTCACAAGAGTGCTCCCCCTTCTCTGCAGTTACTTGCTCCCAGCCCTTGGTGTTTAGCCGGGCCCCACAAGTCTTATCCTCACAGACAAAGTGCTTGCTCTTGGTTTGGCATTTTTGATTGTTACAATTAAAAATGTAGCTATCAGCTACGTAGCCAGGGCCGCCCTTAACAGACATAATTGGGGGAAAACGGGGGAAGCGCTTGGGAACTTTAAACTCTCTGTCCACATTACAGATATTGTGGATGGCCAGTGGATCCCAAGCCACATGACTAGAAGCTTTGAACTTCTTGGGGTACTCCTCCCACTCATCTTGGGGATCAGATGAGGGAGGGGGAAAGAGCCATCAGGAGGGGGGAGGGGAAGGGTTCTTTGAGGCCTGCTTAGATGCCTCCTTTTTCTTACCAGAAGAAGAGGTGGGCTCCTTGGCATCCTTCAACTTCTTGGTATGGCGCTCCTTGGTGGGCTCAGAGTCAGCCTCTGAGTGGTAAAATGAGTGGTCAGTAAGATCACCATCAGATTTATTGGGGGAGGAAGTTTTGGGGGAAGGTGAAGAGGATGTGGAAGATGAGGGTGGAGGAGTAGGAGGAGATGGAGTGGGAGACTTTGCCTTTGCAGGCTTCTTGGCACACTTGGGAGTGGAGGCAGTTTATTTGGAGCCCTTGGAGGCTTGGAGGCTTGGGATGTTCTTGTTTGATTTTGTCTAAAGATAAGTTTAGGTCTGTAAATAAAATAGTGTGAAAGATATGAAACACAGATTTAAAGCAAAGTAAAAGTTAAATGAAAAAGTATGCAAATAAAGTTTTATTTATCAAGAAAAAAACATAAAAAAGTAAATAGAAGCAAATTAGAAACTCAAAGTATAGATATAAAGATTAAAGCATAGAAAATAGGTGAATTTATTATGAAGCATCAAAGATGTTAGGTTCAGCATAACATCTTAGTGCTAAATCAATGTGAAAGTACAATAAAAAATCAAAAACATATATGAAAATTATATGGAGAGCAGCAGAAAAAGTAGCAGATTATAATTGCAAAAAAATTAAAAAAATATTATGTGGAATATTTTTATTGGGAGTTGAAAAATCAAAACATAGTAAAGTGTCAAGTTTGGCATTGTCAATCAGCTGGGAAAAGCTGAATTCTCACTGTTGAGTATGCCAGAGTTGAGCAGAAACATCAAATTTACTATATTTTTGACATATAAAACTTGCTTAAATTTAAAACAGGTTTGGAAGTTAACCCAAAAGCAAGGCAGTTTCATATGCTCAAAAATTAAAAAAATACAACATAAGTTAAAAAAGTAAATGAGTGAAAATGTGTTTATTAGTGATAATAATGTGCTGTGAGGAGCTGGGAGTGACTTATTTACCATAGTGTTGGTTAAAATGTTAAGAAGCTCTCTATACTAATCCCCAAGTTAAAGTGTCAAGTGGGTGAGTGTTGAGTGGCACTCATAGTGCATCACATATTAATTTAGCCTTAATTCCAAGCCCTTGATTAGTTAAATCCGAAACCAATTGGGTGTCAAGAGGATAGAGTCAAACAAAGAAGATGTTGAGTTTCAGTTTTTTTATAAATTACATATGAAATCTCTTAATAAATTGGGCTTAATTTATGTGGTACCACTTAATTCAAAAACCCAGGAATGACATAATGTAAAACAAGTGGGGTATTTGATTAATGTCTATACCACTAAATCCAGTATAGTGGTGCTTGAGAGCCTAATCAACAACTATGAACACTAATAATAAAAATACAATAGTAAATAATAAAATTTATATAAGCCCATATGTATTTTATTAATAAAATTAAAATTTGGCTTAAAAAGTTTCAAACTAGTCACTTTTTGTTTTTAGAGTGTTGAACACAGGTTTTTTCATTTCTATTAGTAAATTTACTTATAAATTGTCACTTAAATTGATATTTTAGCTAACCAAATTATTAAATGGAGTTGAATTTGAGTAAATTTAACCTTGGTTTTTGGTTTTGAACCCCTAAATTACTAGTAAAATTAGCTTAAAATTGGTTAAGCCAAAAATACTAATAGGTTCACATATGCGGTACTTGACTCCCTGGTACTTGACAAATTGTTGAGTAACAGGGAGTCAATCACCAGGGAGTTGAACTTACCACAGTTGCTGTCAATTCCCCAAGAGGGAGTAATTGAAGATGTTGCAACATCTCCCCCTGGGGTGCTGGAAGGCGGAGCCTTGGGAATTTTCTTAAGAGTGTTGGGGATACACGCTTGGTATTTATCCAGTTTGGCGTTAGGGACAGGAAGTTTGGAATTGTGTTGGGCTGTTCTTGCTTTACACAGGCAGATTTGGTCATGGTGCATATGTTTCAGTTCAGTCTGAGCTCCAATCCCTTTGATGAGATAGGTGTTGCTGGGCTTGACTTCCATGACAATACCTGGTCCACACAATCCTGGGTCCAGCTTGTGTTGGTCATGATTGACAACCCAGATTTTGTCCCCAACTTGAAATCTCTCTTGTTGTAGTGGGATTGCTTCCCTTTCAACTCTTTGGTGTTCCATTTACTCTTGGTCTTTTCTAGCACTTGTACATTGGGATCACTGTCATCTGGCACCTTTTTGGGCAGAGTTAATTGTGGTCCTATGGTTGTACTAACAAGAGCAGGCTTTTGTCCATAGATAAGCTCATAAGGGGTTTTTCCTGTATTGCGGTTGACTTGTATTCTACAGACTATGAGCACTGTTGGGAGCATATCAACCCAGGCCTTTAGATTGTTAGCAGATAACTTACTGAGGGCTTCTACAAGCACGCCATTTAGTTGTTCTACTTGTCCATTTGCTTGAGGGTGATATGGGCTGGCTGTGATGTGTTTTATTCCATTCTTAGCAAGGTAGATACTGGTGCCAATGGCTTTAAGTTTGGTGCCTCCATCTGTGATCAGGAGGTCAGGTTTCCCAAACTTGGCTGTGATCTCTTTTCTAATAAATTGTCTCACATCATTGCCTTTGTGTCCTTTGGTGGCTTGAACCACAGGCCACCTGGTTGCATATTTGATAGCTGTTATGATGTACTTCTTGCCCTTGCTTTCACCAGGCATTGGCCCCACAATTTCCAACAACCATACCTTGAAGGGTTGTGTGATGGACACAGGTACCACTGATTTGGGTGGTACTTTGGTTTGGGTGTACTTCTCACAGACTTTGAATTGTTTGAGTACCTCTCTGATATCATCTAGCATGTTTAGCCACCAGTAGTGTGTCTTGAGATATTTTTTCAAGTTCCTACTGCAGGTGTGTCCCAGGTCTCAGTGATATTGAAGGATTGTGTCAATCTTTTGCGTTGACAGTATGTAAGGTACGGTGTCACAACTTGGAAGTATTTGGTGCAGAGTGCCATATACGTTTTTGAACAGATGTTTGTTCTTAAGGACTTTCTCTTGGATGTCCATTGGTGTGCCAGGTGGGAGCCCTTCCTGGAGATTCCCCATGATTAACATGGGTCAGTCAGGGTTGCCATCAGCGCAGAGGACATGTTTGCTGTATAGCCTTGACAGGGCATCTGCAGTAAGCATTTCCTTTCCTGGCTTATACTCAATATGTGTGGGTTTCTCTGTATGAGACTCATCCATTCATCTTGTCTTATTGATAGGTGTTTTTGTGTTTTGAAGAATATCAGCAACTTATGGTTGGTGAGTACTTTGAATGTATGGGCCCCTTCCAGATAGCATCACCACTTCATGAGGCAGTGCACAATAGCTATCAGCTTCTTGTCGTGTACCAGATATCTTTGTTCACCATCAGATAGCTTTCTTGATTTATATGCCACAGGGAGGAAGTCTTTTTCTGCAGTTTGGATACAGAGTACTCCTCTTATGGAGTAATCAGAAGCATTGGGTTCTAGTTCATAGATTCCCTTGCAATTTGGGTATTGAAGGATAGGGGCGGTGACCATGTGTTCCTTTAGTTGGCGGAAGTGATGGTCTTGTAGAGGTTTCAGATAAACTTGGTTATCTTGCCTGTAATGGCAGACAAGGGGGCTATTAGGTCACCCCAGTCAGGGATGAACCTTCTTATGTAGGCTATCATTCCAAGGAAGGTGCAGAGTTTGCTCTCCTTTCTTGGAGCTGGCTTGTTGGTTATGGCTTGTATCTTTTCTGGGTCTGGTTTTATTTTGTCCTTACTGATTATGTGACCAAGGAAAGGAAGTTCTGCCAAGAAGAAATTACACTTTGGCAGGTTGGAAATCAATTGGTTCTCTTCAAGGGTGCGGAGGACCAGGCAGACGTCTTTCCAGTGTTGTTCCATATTGGGACTGTAAATGATGATGTTGTCCAGGTAGATAATTTCTTGTTTTCTATGTGTTCTTTGAAAAATTTGTTTATGAAGGTTGCAAAGATACTGGGAGCGTTTGCCATACAAAAATTAAGGAGAACACATTCAAAGGATCCTTACTTGATTCTGAATGCAGTCTTTGGAATGTCTTCAGGTTTCACGCAAATTTGGTGGTAACCTGCTGTCAAATTGATTTTTGTGAAGATTTGGGACCCCCCAGGGCATCAGAAAGGTTGTCAATTAGGGGCAGGGGATACATGTTCTTAATTGTGACCTTTTTGAGTGCTCTGTAGTTGGTGACCAGGTAGAGGCCTTCATCCTTCTTTGCCACAAAGAAGACAGCAGCACCAAAAGATACTTTAATGGTTGTATGAGTCCTTTTTTGAGTGCTTTGTCAAGATAAGCTTTTAGGATGTTGTCTTCTTGTGGTGTGAGATAATAAATAGGCAATGTTTATGGTACACTTCCTTTAAGGTTGATTTTGTGTTGTATGCTTTGGTCAGGTGGTAATCATAGTAGTGCTTCTCAGAAAACAGAGGGGAATTTTCTCATTAGCTGGTCTTGGATGTGGTCCTCCTCACATTGAGTCTCTGTATTTTAAATTGGATAACCTTGTATGTGCAGGTGCTATAATTGATTTTGATCAGGTTAGTTTCCTCTTCTATTTCCATGATTTTTACAAACATTTGGTCCCTCATAAGTGTATCAAGGTGATTTGGGTAAACATGGTGATGCACTTCTCCTCATTGTATGGTGAGGGTAGCACCATCCCAGTCAATATGAGGTTTGGTCTTTCTCATCCAGTCCAGGCCAATTATAACATCATAATTGGGGATTGATATGATTGGGCCACTGAGTGTGATTTGCACGTCTCCAATCTGGGCGCAGAAAGTGTTTGCCTCTTGGGTGACTGGTGTGCTTCTATTATCCACCATGATGACTCTTCTGATACTGCTTTGGGTGATAGGTAGTTTCATGAGGTCAGCAAATTTCTTGTCAACAAGAGATTAATCTGCTCCAGTGTCAAATAGTGCAGTTCCCTGATATCTGCAAAAACAGAAAGAATAAGTGAGTAGTTTATTTCCAGTTTGGGCGGCAAACAGTAGAGGGTTGCTGGAGGGTACTTAGATCATGATGATTGAATCCATGTCTTTGTCCTCTTACATGTCTTGTAGGTTGGGAGAGGACAGCTTGCCTAAGCACCCCCCTGAGCTTTTCCCTCCTTGTTGGTATTTTTGGTGCTTTCCTGATTGGCTTGTGCAGTGCAATTCCTAGTTCAAGGATTCTTCTTGGCTGTAGGACTCTCCTTGCGCTTGTTGGTTGCATGTAGATTGGCATATTTTTAAGCTGCATGTTTTCCCTCCAAGAACACATCTTCAAGGTTCTTGCAGCAGGTCATGTCAAACTGACGTCTAATGTGTTTGAGGAGGCCATTGTAGAAGTCCAAACACTTCCCAGATTCATCAAATTTGATAGTGTTGGGCTCAGTCATGTAGGTCTTCATATGTGGTGATGTATTCTTTGATGGTTCCTGTCATTTTGAAGGTTCAAAGTTTGGTCATGATCACCATGTCTGAGTCCTTCATGAAGAACTTTTCAAGGAATGTGGCCTTGAACACTTCCCAATCCTTCTTCTGGTCAGGGTATTGGGATAGCCATTTGGTTACAAAACGTGAAGCAGTCCCTGTGACGCAAAGGGCAATCTTGCTGACCCATAGTCTTTGGGGGTATTCCACTTGTTCAAATTTGCTTTCAGCACTGTTGATCCAAAGAGAGGTGTTTTCCTGGTGTAGTCCACCAAAAGCGCCAATTTTGGCTGCACGCAGGCGCTGGAATACAATATTAGGTATTTCAGGCTGCTGTGGTCCTGTTGTGGCTGGAGCTGAGGGTAACAGTCTGCAGGTTTTGAGAGTCTTGTACTGTTTGATGGGTACAAGGATGCTGTTTTATATAACAAGGCCTGCTGGAATGTCTTGTCCTTCTTTATAATCTCTCTAGCTGTTAGGGAGTACCATTGCTTGGGTCCTTTTCTTAGGAGGAATTTTTCCTTTGAGTTGGGTAGGTATGGATAACCTACCTGTGCTACCACTGTTGTGTATATACTTTGGGAAGTATAATAAATGAGATAAGGGGAAAATTTAAGAAGAGAATGGTACTTTATTGTATATGAATATAGAATAATATATAGTATCATGACAAGCCACATACCGTTCAAGTACATCATGGGGGTCATGAGGCTTATCTGAGTAATGTTCCTCTTAGGTCACAAGGCTTATTCAAGTTGTGTTCTGCTTAGGATCTGGATTAGGTGATCCCTTTAATAGATGGTTGACTGATAATGATGCCGCCAGTTTACTGGCTGTTTGGTGAACCATTTGGTGAGCCATTTGGTGATCTACTTATGGCGTTAATTCCCTAAGAGGGAGTAATTGAATATGTTGCAACACTACTAAAAAAACTTCATTTTTTATATATCTAAATATCAGGTCTTAAAGAATCTACATAGGTAGTTTCAAAAGTTTTTATTAATTATTTAAAATTTTATAAACTTATAAAAAGTGTGACTAAATCTAAAAAGTCAATTTTTGATTTCCTCACTTTTGATTTGAGGAACTAAATAAAACATAATGAATAAAATATTAATGTTTTGTAGAAATTTAATATTAAGTGGTCCTAGTTTTTTGGTACCTTTTTGGAGTTCAATTTGACTACTTTTCTCTTTCTGCACCCATTAAGAAACTATATGTAAATGTTTAATAATGTTTTTTAAGACAAAATTTTATTTTTTTAAAAAAAGAGCTTTTAATAGTGTTTTATCTTAATATTTGAACAAAAAAAATAATAAAAATTCCTAAAGTTAGAAAAGCTTTTTTTAGATCTTGATTTATTTTTTACATATAGATTTTTTTAATTTTGATGCATCAAATATTAGATTGAGGATTTTTTGCATTTCAATTTTTGCACTTTCAATTTTGTCCCCTCTATTCAAAGGGGTAAATAAATTCTATTTTAAAAGCCATATTAAATTAAGGTGTATTTTAAATTGCATCAATTTGGGCACTTCAAACTTGGTTTTTTGATTTTAGCTACTAGTAAAAACATTTTAAAAAAAGTCAAATTTAAGAAAAATATTAAATTTTTTGGGAAACATTTTTATTGAAAAAAAGTGTGGAGATCAAAAAATCCATTGATTTGGAGACTTTGATCTCCACACTTTGACTTTAGCACTTGCCCAATTTTTTAAGAGGAACATTGTCAGAAATCTGTGGACCATGGTATTTTATCATCTGCCAGATGATATCCTTAGTCTTCTAACATTAGGAAATTACAGAGAACCTGTGACTTTGGCGTAACCTTTGGCCCAGAATATTTTTTTGCCATCAGAAGTAGCAATTCTGACAGGGCCCAAGGCCCAAATGATTTGGGACAGTTCTTCCTACTTCTGGATATAGGTTCATAAGTTGTTGTCTATATTTTACTATAGGGTTTAATACTGTATGGTGGCAGTATGATTTTTTTCTCCACTAATAAAGCCTAAAAGAGGATCATGTCAAGGAAATAAGACTTGGACCAATCATCAAGTTTTTAAAGAATCATCAGTCTTTTATTCTAAGGGACTGGCTTTAAGGCGGCCCGCCGGCCCGTGTTTTATCCGAGTTAGCTCACAACGCTAGAGGAGACTGAAGTAGCGTTAGGGCAACACAGCAGGAGGCCCAGCCTTTTTGGGGTAGTTTTAACAGAAGGCTAAATTGACATCTTCCACAGATTGGTATTCTTTCTGTCTACCTGGGCCACTTCCAGGGCTAGCTAGCCAGTGACAGCTACTAGTTCACAGAGATGATTGTTTCACTTAATCAGAGCTACTCTAATACAATAGGCTCAAAGCCTTTTATCTTAGAGTGGTTGACCTGATGACCCAGTTCATTTTGGACTCTTCTAGATATAATGCAGATGACAGTTCATATGACAGCCCTCTTGTTCTAGGATTCATTTAAAGTTTTAGAATAGTAATTATTATGGGAAGCATGTTTGAGGTGATGGTTGAGGTGGATTAATTAATAAGCAGTAATTGCATATACCATTAATTAATTGTAATGCATGAGTATGTTGACAACAGGATATGATTTGATCACTGATCCCACAACCCGTGGCCCACATTATTTTGTTGAAACCCTTCCTAAGAGCAATCAACTGCTGGCCTGTGTTATTTTTTTGAAACCGTTAATTAGTCAATATCCAGAAATCCTGACAAACATGATTGTGACAACAAATTAGTTGGATGGAACAAGGGGTGGCTTTATCTGTGTAATAAGTCAAGTGCCAAATCAAGCTATCCACCAAGCAAAGATTTTCACTGGTTCATGTTGCTTTGTTTGGAAATCCAAGTTGACTTCTGAACTTGGCTTTAAATTATGGGGAATTCAGTTTGGGTGGCACAGGGTCTCTTTTGCGGAATTTTTCTGGGGGTCAGCCCTGCTGTTTTGACAGCAAAATGTAATCTTTTAATGGCAGCAATAATCAGTAGTAGAGCCATCATAGCAGTGTTGGTTCAGGTTATTACTATAAGTGCCTTGGATTAATACTACATGGACATCTTCTGACAATATAAACAGGATTTTATTTAGTGCTGATCTAAGCTTATTTGTAAGAAAGAGGTCAACTTCCGGAATTAACTAATTCTGCAATTTGACTCACTGAATGTTGACAATTTGTCAACATTCAGTAAGTCAACATTATTTTAGTATTTATCCGCCAGAATTGGGCATTTCCAAAACTAAGCTAATTTTTCATAGTGTTTTATTAAGTCAGAATTGCAAAATTAGAAAGGAACAGATATAATGTCAACACAATTTAAAAAAGACTTAATTTTAAGCCAAAAAACTAATATAATTTACTATGAAAATGTAAGTTTCTTTGTACTTTTACATTAAGGTTGACTACAGTAAGTAATATCTGGATGTTGAACCCAAATAAAAATCCATGAGTTTTTTAATAAATTATACAATATTCTAAAAATAACTATTTTTTATATTTATACTACTGTTTTTATTAAATAAATAATAATATAAGCATTGAACAAAGACATATGCCAACTTTCAGAGCATTCTTTGTATTATTTAGATATTTACTGTTATTTTTAAACTCACTGGATAAACTATAGCTTATTTCTGGAAGTCCACTTAAGCCAAAATGCATATGTTAAAACTAGAAATTATATATGTAATTATAATGTTGACTTTGTGTCAAATTCACGCATCACCTAAATTGCAACAAAGGGGTTTGGCTAAGAAAACAAAGTGATATAATTTAAGCAAGATTTAATAGGAGAGTTACTATAAAAGAACACTGACTGCCTGAATGTCAACACCTTCATTTGTTTATTAGTAAAATACTGTTGCTTAATAAAAAGCACACATACCATGGTATGGTAATTCAGGCCAAAGTACCCAGGGCTGTACTTTAGAGTCTGCTTTACAATCCAAATAATTTAGTTTTTATAAGCTACATATGCAAATCTTTAATTTTTAAAATTTAAAAATAATCAATTTTGGCCTTAAAAAACCAACTCCAGAAAATATTAACCAAGCTTTATAAGTGATTTACATAGTGTTTTTCTACTTTAATGCTAACTTTCAGTATGTTGATGTCAAAATCAAAGCATTTTTTTATGCTGACAAACTAAATTAAATATTTTTGACTATTGTGACTACCAGAATGTCAAATTTTTATTTAAACATGGATTTTTTCTATTCTCTACTAATAAACTAGCTCTAAAATTACTTTCTGTACTTCTATAAACTATTTAATTCATAATAAAAAATAAAACAAGTGATATTATTTAATTTTATTCATGTTTCACATGATAATTCTTACTTTATGAACTATACTCTAATTATTGTAGAACAAATCTTCTAAGAAGCCATAAAAGAACCCCAAGTCAACCAAGAAAGTGCCCAAAGCCTCTGAAAAGGCCCAAAGTCCCTACCCCAACAAAAAACCAGCCAAAGAGCCCTCAAAGAAAGAGAAGACAAAGGAGAAGACCCCAGACCCTGAAAGAAAAGAGCCCTCCCCTGCCCCCTCTTCTTCTCCAAGCTGGTACCAATCAGAAGGAGATGAGGTTCCACTAAACAAGAAAGGAAGAAAGATACCCAAGAGTCCAGACCCCCAGTCAAGCCCAGATGAATCAAGCTCAAAGTAATCAAGCCCCAAGGAATCAAGCTCATCACAGTTCAAGAAGCACAAGTATCCAACTCCAGATCATTCCCCTCCACTGCCCAACAAATCTGCACCTCCATTCTCCTTATCAAGTATCAATAAAGAAGATCCTGATGATTATCTGTCTGACTGTCATCAAGCACTTATTGGCCCATGAGATCCCCTAAAAGTTCACAATATATGTAACGTCAAAGGAGAGTTTAAGCTTCCAAAGAAGTTCCCTTGGGTTTTCCCTCTAATATCTGCCAAAGGAGGTGCAAATTTAGTCTATGATGGCTATGTTTTAGATTGCAACAATCAAAAGAAAGCAGGAAGAATCAAGAATTATGTGTGTGAAGATAGAAGCTGTGCTTCCAGGATCAATACAGAAGGATAGGGTAAAGTCACTAGTGAAAAAGGAGAGCATACATGCAATGCTCCAATAAATCTTATTGAAAAGCTTCTAAAGTAGTACCTCTACCAAATGGTCCCAGTCTCTAAAGACATCAAGGCTTCTGATCTGGAAGTTAAGGCCACCACATACCTATGTAATGAGAACCTGAAGCTCATCCCTGACTGTGACCAGTTAGTGAAGTACATATGTGACAAACGCTGTGATCTATTCCCCCATAAGAAATATGCCATGGTCCAAGGAGAGTTAGTATTGACAGAGGAGTTAAAGATGTTCAATGGTGATAGGGTATTCTTTTTACATGATGATGGGCCTACATCAGAGGCAAGAATTATATGCTATGCTATACAACAGAACCTGGAGCAGTTAAGGGATTCAGAGACCTGGTTATGTGACAGTACCTTTGCAGTATGCCCTGCCTTTTTTTACCAACTATGGGTTGTACATTCCCTTATTGAAGGCAAGGTGCTCCCATTTGCCTACTTTCTGCTTCCTGGGGCAACAGAAGAGATCTACACAAAGGCCTTTAAAATCATTCAGTAGGGCATCAAAGCCCTACCTAGTAATAGAAAGAGTCCCCCTGGCCATAACACTAGAACCAATCCAGATGATGATGAAAAGGATGAAGCCACCCTTGCTGCAGAAAAAGAAGCTCAAGATAAAGCACTTGGACCCTCAACTATAATCATGGGCTATAAAACTGCCCAGTGTAACGCTTTTGTAAATACCTTTGATGGATAGGTCCAGGTGTGTTTTTTCCATTATTGACAGGCTTTCAAAAGGCAACTAAAGGGTCTACCTGAGCTCAGCAAGCTCCACTGTCTAGATACATCAGGAAAGTGCAAGTTCTTAATTCAGCAGTTTGTAGCACTAGCCTTTATAAAGCCAGAGCATACTGAACAAACCTTTGACCTCCTATGCCAGGATCTGTATGCCAAGAAACATGATGGTGCCTTCTACCCTTTCATTGAATATTATGAACCACTGTGGATTGGACGTAAGGTTACTAAGCGCCAGAGCAAGCCCAGAGCCAAAGCCAACTGAAACTGCTACCAGGCAGTTCTTAAGGATGAGATAAAAACTACTTCATCTTTGGAGGGCTGACATAAGCATATCAAGTCCTCCTTTGGAATCAAGCGCAGATACAACACCTTCTACAAGCACCTCAAAGTCCAACAGGGGAAGACTGCTGCATCCATCAGAGATATTGAGAACCGCCCATCCAAGAAGAAGAGAACCACTAAAGAGAAACAGTATCAAGAGAAGATCAAGGACGTTGTCAAGGCCAAATATAATCTTTTAGAGATTGGGGAATACATCAAGAAGATTGCCACAGTTCTTAATGGCAACCAGGTGATCACAGTCTAGCTTTTATTTAAATTTATTGAGTATTGACTATTTTTGTATATAGTTTTATATGTTAAGTTTAATATTTTTAAATAAAATTTTATTCTAAATAACTCATTAATAATTTATGGTGCTGTTTTTATAAAATCATTGATTTTCTATTGATAGTTTGATGCTTTAGACTGTATTACATGGCCTATATTGATATTTTACTAGTAAATTATATGTTTTTTGTAGTTTTCAATATAGAAAAAAACCTTTATATTACTGTTTCTTATTGTTATATTTTGCTATAAAATGTAACTTTTTATGTATTATCTTTTTGTGTATTGGATTTTTTGGATTTTATAAGTGGGAAAGAATTATTATAGTAAAGATAGCTAATTTCATAGTAAAATAAAATAAAAGTGTATTTTTATGAAATTTTTAATTGTCATGTATAATTTTTTATGGAATTTTTAAAATTTATGTTGTCACATTACCCTAAAAAATATCTTGAAGCTTAATTTTTATTAAGTAAAATGTTCAGGAAACAGGTTTCTGCTTATTAAAAAAGTGTCAACATTTAGTAGTCTGCATGAGTTAAAACTTAATTCTGAATTTTCAATGCTATTGGCATTAAAGTATTTTTAATTATGATTGTCAACATATAGTAAGTAAACTTGTGGAATGAGTTAATTCTGGCAGTGGCTGTTCTAACTTAGCTGAATTAGGGTTGAGGGCATAGACGGGGTCACCTACTGTGTATCTGGCCTTGAGGTGTTTTGTCCCTCCCTCAATTTGCTTGTGTTCAATATCTCAGGCTTTGGCACACCACTGGCTCAGGGAAGGAGTAGTCAATAAGGGGGGTTTCCTGGGAACTGTGGATTGTAATTTCCCTTGTTTCACTCCTGCCAAACCATCAGGTGTCCCAAAGGCCAGGGTGCTGGGGCTAAACCTGGTGCCCTTGTTGACTCTTGCCTTTAAGATGAGCAGGGCAGTGGGCAGATGTTCAGTCCACACAGTATTAGGGTGCCCTGTGAGAGCTTGGAAATCAGTTGAACCAGTGAGCCATTCAATTGTTCCACATGTTCATTGTCTTGCAGGTGGTATGGGGCTATGACTATTGGCTGAAGGGCATTCTTGGCGCAGTATGCCTTCATGACATGCCCAACAAGCTCAGGGCCACCGCCTGTAATTAGGTTTTTGGGTTGCCCAAAGCAGGCCACAATTTCCTTGCCAATGAAGTGGGTGGTGGCAGTGGCGGGATGATTAGTGGTTGCCCATGCTACTGGCCAATGGGTGAAGTAGTCAATGGCTGTGATGATGTACTTCTTTCCAAGTCTTTATTTGGGGAGAGGTCCAACAATTTCAAGGGCCCACTGTTCAAAGGGTTCCATGGCCTTAATGGGTAGGACAGACTTGGGGGTGCAGGTTTAGACATGTTCTTTTCACACAACACACAAGTCTTGAGGAGATCCAAGATGTCTTGGCGCATACCCAGCCACCAACCCTTATTCTTCATGATTTCAAAGAGGTTATGTCCTCTAATGTGACCCAAGGTGTGGTGGTAGTGTAGTATGGTGTCACCTTGTTGTGTGATGGGAATATAAGGCATCTTTTCACCTGTCTCTGCCCAGCAGCAGATGTTGCCAGCATTGGTGGTGAACTGACTTTCACTGTCCTTTAACTTGGAGATGGTTACCAAATTGAGGCCTTTGTAACAGGTTGCCTCAGGGCAGAAATAAAGCATTGGCCAATCTGGGTCCAAATCATTGTCCTGGGTGATGGATGCTACATAGAGCCTAGAGATAGAGTCTGCTGTGATAAGTTCTTTCCCAGGCTTGTATTTGATGTGCAACTGGTAGGGGGACAGACACTCAATCCAGCCTGCCTGGCGGCATGTCAAGTGGGCAACAGCGCCCATGTTGACACTTTGTTGACATGGTCACTGTCAACTCAAAACCCAAAATCTCCTGTTTTTTTCTAGTTGTGCTAACTTAATTCTTTTTTTAAAGCGTTCAGGGGTGCAAACCCAGAAAACACAACAAAATTGTGGCCATCTCAACACAATTTAATATTAAGCTTAATAAAAAACTCAATTTAACCAGATTTTTTCTTTACTTTTACTAATAAAAATTAGTTTATTTTTTATTTGTTTTCACGACGTAAAAGTGTCAATGTTGACACTTTTTAAGCATAACTTATTTTTAATAACAAAACTAAAACATCTACAGTAAAAAAATAAGTGTGCATTTAAAAAAGATTTTGAATTATTATATTGAAAAAGATAGTGCACATACATTTGATTGTTGAAAGGTTCATGTTATAAATATATATGTGGCACTTATTACGGCTTTAATATATTAAATGGATTGGTGGCTAACAACAATTCAATAATTTAAGCGTGAGTTACTATGTAAGTTACTATAGAATTTATTATTAAAAATAATGTCAACACTCGTAAATGTCATTTATTTTCTTGTGATCATCCGCCGGGGTGGATTTAAGCAAATTAGAGTGGCGCAATTAAGCTTAAATTAATGTCACCTCATATAAAGAATGTTGTAAGTGACATTGTTGACACTTTACCCTTTTCAATATCTACCAACAACTTATTAACAACTTCTTATATACACAATGGTAAAATATCATACTACCACTACCCAAATATTATTTTTAATAAAGAATAAAGAACCTTGATACTTTTTTTACTTATTTTCATAGGTTTTTTTAATTTTTATATGTGAACAAAAATACACAGAAACGGCTAATATTTGCTAGCCTGTGTAAATTTAATTAAGCGTACTATGAAAAAACATAGTAAATTTTCAAAAATAATGTCTACAATTTTTCTAATTGACAGTGAGAATTCAGCTTTTCTACTAATTGTTACTCATAATGACATCACTTTTCATTTCTCACATATAAAACTTTATGTTTTACATAATAAAATCATCCAATTTTCTGATGTGTTGTATTTTTAATTTTTTCATATTTTCTAATTTTTAAAAAAATATATTTATAAAGCTAATACTTTCACATAAATCTCTTAACTTTTAGCTTGTTATTTATAACTTTAATAAAATAAAAACTATTTAAGTATTTTTTTACCTTTTAAATGCCAAGAAAAGCCATATAAAGTTTCCTTTTTATATATTATGTTTTTTAAGTTGTTTTGTTTGTTTTTTAAATACATTGCTTTATTTTAAACCTTTTTACTTAATATTTTAGGACAAGAACACCTCTAAGCAGCCCAAAGAAACCAAGAGTCTCTCTAAGCCAACCAAAGCCATCAAGAAAAAGCCTGTCTCATCAAAGAAGGCCACTCCCAAGCCCTCTCCAAAGCCCTCCCCTGAGCCCTCCCATGAGAAGAGCCCTGCTCACTCCACTGGGGGAGAGAAAACTGATGGTTCAGTTACTGACCACAGTTTCTATAACTCTGCTTCAGACAAGGAGCCTACCAAAAAGCGGTACCAAGCCAAGAAGTCCCCTCCAAAGAATCAATCTCCTAAACATGAGGAGCACCAAGATAAGCCCCTTCTGCTTCCCCTAACAAACTCCCCTCCTTCAAGTTTATCTGGGGATGATACAACGCCCTGCCCTGATTACTTCCCTGGCTTCTGCCATGCTCCTGCTGGCCCATGAGACCCTCTGTTGGCCCACAATATCTGCAATGTCAATGGGAAGTTCAAATTTCCTTCCACCTTGCCAAAATACTTTTCCATAATGAGTGTCAAAGGGGGGGCAAGCCATGGTAGCAAATGGTTACATCTTCTCATGCAATGATTCTAACCAGGGCTTCAAGAGCCGGCACTATACCTGCAAGGACCGCTCCTGCCCAGTGCAGCTCAATACTGAGCGCTGGGACTTGGTACAAACCATTAAGGGTGAGCATACCTGCATCATGCCCAACACTACCATCTCCTGCCTTCTCAAATGGTACCTTGTGCAGATTATGCCTACCTCCAAGGACCTTTCCCCCACTCAGCTGGCCATGCTTGCCTGTAAGCACCTCTCCCCCACCAATCTGAAGAGGGTGCCAATCCACACCCAGTTGGTTAAGTTTTTTAGCGATAGGCGCCAAGCCTCAACCCCCCTGGACAAGAGTGCCACCACAATCAAAGACCTGGTCCTTTCCAATGCCCTCAAGAAAACCAAGGATGGAGAGATGTTCCTGTTCCATGACAATTGGCAGGAAGTGGAGGATAGAATCATTGCCTAAGCCACAACTCAAAACCTGGAGCAGCTCAACACTGCTACCACCTGGCTGTGTGACGGCACATTTGCAACCTGACCTACCCTTTTCAAGCAGCTTTGGGTCCTGCATGGGCAGTTTAATGACCAGGTTATCCCTCTTGTGTTATTTCTCCTTCCTGGTGCCAAGACTGAAGTCTACACCAGAGCCTTCAGGATTGTCTGGGATGCTTTGAGCTCACTTCCTGCCAACCAGTTCCCCCCTCCCACGCCACAAGGGCCAATCCCTCCTCTGCTGAGAAGGATGAGTCCGCCCTAGCCGCAGAGCAGCTTACTCATGTGTGCTCACTTGGGCCAAAGGTGATCATTATGGACTTTGAGCTTGCTCAGTTCAGAGCCTTCAACGCCACCTTCAATGGAGAAGTTCAGGGTTGTTTCTTCCATTTTAGACAGGCCCTCACCAAACACCTCAAGAGCAAGAAGGAGCTTTTCAAAAATTATCTTAATGATGGTAAAGGGAAGTGCTGCTTTGCCATCACCCAGTTTGCTGCCTTGGCTTTTGTGTGGCCAGAGCATACTGGGCTTGGCTTTGAGGCCCTCCTGGAGGATGCTTATATCAAGAAGTACTCCACCATCTTCAAGGATTACCTTGAGTACTTTGAAAATCAGTGGGTTGGCAAAAAGGTGACTTCCAGCAGAGGTAATAGCGGGGCTACTGCCCCTTGAAACTGCCAGAGCACCTGCCTCAAGGGGGAGATGAAGACCACATCTAGCCTGGAAGTGTGGTACAAGCACCTGAGGGTGAAGTTTGGGTCAAACCCCAAGTACAACAAGTTTTTCTCAAAGCTGCAGGAGGAGCAGGCCCAGACTGTTTCCAAGTTTTACAACCTGGCCAACTGGGTGGCTCCCAAGAAGAGGAAGTTCAAGGAGAAGGACTACCAGGAGGACGTCCAGAAGGTGGTCAAGAAGAAGTACAAGGTTGCACTATCAAGAAGTACCTAGAAGATGTTGCCACTGCTTTTGCTAGTGGTTTTAATTAGCCCAATCAACCTTGCTTTTCTTTGCCTTTATATTTTTACCTTTGACTTTTTATATTTATTTATTTTTTTGATAGTACTAATTTTTTAGGTATAATTGGTAAGTTTCAGATACAGTTTTTTTATGTGGTTTTGTAAGAAATATCTTATATTTTGTTAATTTATCTTTAAGATATGAGATATTTTCAGTTGTGCTTATATAAATTATAATAAAACTAAATTAGAATTTTCTTATATTTTGTAGTTATTATGTTATATAAAACATCTTTCTTTGGTTTGTTGGGATTTTAATTTTTATGGGAATAAAAAATAATTTTATAGTGAAGAGTGTAATTTATATAGTAAATTGAAAAATACTTGCTTATATCTCCTTATTCTTATTACTTGTGGTATGTTTTTATTTTATTTTTGAACTCTCTGAGCTTATTTTAGTATAATAATGTATTTTAAAATATTTTTATAAAAAAATGTTCATGGTAAAGTGTTTTGTTACTTAAAAAAGTGTTGACATCCAGGAGACAACATTATGTAAAACTGGGTTGTCACTTTATTATAGTTTTGACATTAAAAGTGTCAACATAGCCACTGTCATCATTTTCAGTATCAACATGTGCACTGTTGCTGTCAAGTGGTACTGTGTGTTGAATTATTGGAGCAACTTGTGGTCCGTCAGGACACAGGGTGGGAAAGTGGCCCCCTCCAAGTAACAGCACCACTTCTTGATGCAGTGCATAATTGCTGCTAATTCCTTGTCATGGATTAGGTAGCATTGTTCTGAGTCAGTGAGCTTCCTGAATTTGTATGCTACAGGGAGAAAGAATCCCTTGCCAGTTTCTACCTGTAATATACCCCCTATGGCTCTGTCAGAGGCGTCAGTCTCAAGTTTGTATTAGCAGTTCTGATTGGGGAATTGCAATACAGGTGCAGTTGTAAGTCTTTGCTTCAACGTCTCAAAGGCTCAATCTCTGATAGGGGTCCATTGGAAGCGTTGTTTGGTGTTTAGGAGCTTGGTGAGAGGTGCAATAAATTCCCTGCAATTTGGGATGAACTAGTTCATGTAGCCAACCATGCCTAAGAAGGTACACACCTGGCCCACATCAATGGGGGTGGCATGCTTGTGATTGCCTTGATTTTGGCAGGGTCCTGCTTTATCTCTTGGGCAGAGATGGTGTACCCAAGGAACAAGAGCTCTGACCTGAGGAACTCACATTTGTAGGGTTTAGCCTTCAACTGGTTTTTCCAAAGGGTGTCAAGGACAGCATAGAGGTGTTGAAGGTGTGTAGTTTGATATTGACTGAAGACAATAATTTTGTCAAGGTACACAACAACACACACCCCAATCAATTCCTCAAATGATTTGTTCATTAACATGGTAAAGGTGGAAGGAACGTTGATCATTCCAAATTTCATGATCTGGCACTCCAACAACCTGTAGCGTGTGCAGAAGACAGTTTTTGCCTCATCCCCTGGTGCAATGCGGACCTGGCTGTACCCTGCGGTGAGATCAATCTTGCTAAAGACTTTTGAGCCCACAAGTGTGTCAAACAGGTTGTCAATCAACAGCAGGGGATATTTATTATTAACAGTCACCTCATTTAAGGTGTGGTAGTCTGTGATCAAGCAAAGGGACCCGTCCTTCTTGGCTACAAAGAAGACACCAGCCCCGTATGGCAAAAGCAAGGGATGAATAAAGCCCTTATCAAGTGCATCTATGAGGTGCTGATGAAGGGTTTTATCTTCTTTTGGTGTCAAGCAATAGAGAGGACGTGTTTTTGGAAGCAACTCTTACAGTTTTAAAGAATCCTGGATCTCCTGGGGAGAGGGTAGTTGGTCATGTGTTTCACTGAAAAGTTCTTATACTCCTTGAGGAGAGCGGCAAGTGCTGGTGAAGGTAAAGTAGTCAAGGGGAGGGTTGCAGGTGGTTCTGCACAGATAAATTTGACTTAGCATTGATTGTAGTATAGTTCCCCCCTTGAACTCATATGAACCTATTTCTGTTATTCTACCAAACACAGTATTGTGAAGCAACTTGTTCATTTTGAAGGGATATATCTGAAAACCACCCCATTTCTATTGAGGGTAATTACAGACATATCCCAGTCAAAGTAGGGACAGTTGTGATGGAGCCAGTCAAGGCCAGTAATGACATTGTGGCTGAGCCCTGCCATGATTGGCCCAGAGAGCCTAACCTGAATGTTACCTGTTCTCACTGAGAAGGGTGTTGTCTCATGGGTAATTGCTATACTGCAGGAGTCAGCCACTTGTACTGCCTGGAACCTTCTTGGTCCTTAGTCTAATTATTGAGTGTTGACAAATGCCTGGTCAACCATAGTGTGATTGGCCCCAGTATCTACCAATAGTTTGTGGGTATTTCCACAAAAACGGAATGGATAGACTAAGCAGGTGACTTTATTTGAAGAGTGGCTTGCTTGAAGTACGGGGTCATTGCTAAGGACTTGGAAGACGTCAAGGTGCTCAACTTCATGAACGTTGTAGTTGCAGGGGTTCTTCACAAGAAGGGATTAAGAGTGAGGGTCAAGTGGGGTTGTAGAACCTCTTGTAGCTACAACCCCCAGACTTTTCCCTGGTCTTCAATCTGGGCTAATTGGAGTTCCTCCTCTTGGGGGCACTTAATCACATTTTTTGTTGGCGTGGCTGACAGCAACCTACTTGGTTGTGAGCGCTGCCAGGTGCGGCATAAGGTTGGGGTGGTGCGTCATTGGAATGGCAGAAGCCCATTGAAGCCTGATTATTGGCCTCCAAAATGACCTTGTAGCAGTCATTAATGAAGATGCATTGACCTACAGGAACCCAAATGCAGATATGGGGTTTAATCCCACTAACAATTAAGGTAAGGAGCATGACATTCCCATTGGTCACGGCTTCTGAGGCGGTAGCAAGGGCTTGCTGCCAGGTGGCAAGATATTTAGGAACAGACCCAGTCTGTTTAATAGCCAGGGGGTGAGTTCCCACTACAATGGGTGAAAAGATTTCACTGTAGCGGGACTTTGCGGCATCCCTGAACAATGCCCAGGTAATTTCTATTTTTCAACTGGCCCAGTTGGTGAACCAGACTGCAGCAGGCCCTGTAAGGCGGCCCAAAGCAGTGGCAACTCACATGGGCTCAGGTAATTGACAGATACGGAGGCAGGCTTTGGTAGAGTGGAGCCAACTGATGATGTCAGCCCCTTTGACACCTCCTGAAAAGGATTCCAGCTGGAGGTCAAGCATGCGCTGGGAGATATCCAACTGGGGCAGGATGACACTTGTGTTGCGCTGCCCAAGGCGTAGTTGATTATACACGCTTGTAAGTATTAGCTGGTCTTGATAGATGACGTACCTGTTGGGGATGTCCCCCTTGGGGATTGTCAGAAAGGTTTCTTGGTGGGGAGTAGCCATACAGCCCGTACTCTGTCCTTTCTTGGGGGGATTTTCTCTTTAGGTAGGTTGTGAACCTACTGCTGCTACCACTGTTGCAACTAAACTAATGAGGATTCAGTATTTGAATTGGGGAAGACAACAGTCCAATAGAAAGGGCAGGAATGATAAGAATAAGGTATTGTTTATTATGGAATACTGTGATTGATATACTATATGGGGAAAGCCACTGGGCCACAAGGGGGTGGCATGTTCCATGTAAGGTTTGAAGCCAAGGAATAACTTGTGTGGGATTGGCAGTTCAAATTGATAGTGCTCCTAATTAGGAGAAGGTGCCTGCAATTTGACATTGCCATCAGATTGGTTCATGTTGTTATATAAGTAAAGGAGCAACTCATTGAGCGCCCCCTGTGTATTATAAGATATGTTGGCAGGCAAGTCTGGAAACTTGGTTGCAACACTGTCTCTGAAGTGTTTTGCTTAATTCCAAGCAAAAAATCAACTGAAGAAACAATCAATTAAGTTGAAATCAAAGCATTAACTAACTGTCTAATTTTAAGGTTAAAGTACAAGTCTTTTGGAGACCCTGAATTTTAAATTTTAAAGCAGATTCAAACAGGGAAAGGACAAGAATCAGGGTTAACCTTCAGTGGTGGGGGAGATAGTGAGTGAATTGTAAAATCTTTATTGAAAAATGAGTCATCAAGGAGCAATAAACTCCTGGCTCACCTCTGTGGGCTGGGCATGGTTATCATTGTCTGGATAAGATTGACTTGCAAAGGTTTTCTCCAGAGATAAGAAACCTAGATGCTTTGGGTCTGCCAAGCTGCTGTCCAAACATCCTAGGGCTCTATTTTTGGACATTATTATGCCATTGTTGGCAGGGAGGGGGATGTTGGGGCATTTATGTGTGAGCTCTTGATAGTCTGAAATGAAAATACTTCATCAGGGGCTTGGTTTCACAGATTGAGACCTCTAGTCTCAACAGGGTTTCATCCCAGATTGGAATTTCTGCTTCAGGGGGATGACACATAATTGTGGAGATATGTCAAGACATATATCTTTTCTACTGTATGAGCCAAGTCTTTTAGCTTGAAGAAAGGAAAATTGGGCTTGTCTAGGCACTTCTTAGTGTAGATAGGGAGAGATTCCCTATCAAGCGCTAAAGGGGCAGGAACTTTACACTATTTAAGTAGGCAATAAATAATGTAAATTGAGATGGCTAAAAGTGCCCTGAACTAAGAGTTTTATATTAAACAAAGCTAGCATAATAGGGCTTAATTAATCTGACTCAGATTGGAAAAATTGAGATGATGTGATATAAAGGTATACCTGAACATTAACCATTTTATTATTTGGTTTATTTTTAGCAATTTGCTATCCCTAATGCCAAAACCGTCATCTTTAAATAAATCTAGGATGTTGTAAATGGGGATGGTGTATATCTGGGATGGCGTAGTCTGCCTAAGCGGGTATAAGCTTATTGTGAAACTTTGAGGTTGTTGATTTAAGAGTGGTTTAATTATTTGATTTTCTGTTGTACCTCTCAAAGGGAGTGATCAAGTGGGTCACAACTGGGTTCTTTCCAAAGACTTGTACCCTGACACACTCAGTTGCTTTGTGAAGAATGGGGTTGAATCTGAATTTTGATGTGGAATAAGTTGATATGGTTATGAGTCAATTCTGACAGCATCTATTGTGAAGGGTATGATCTGAAACACCTTGGCCTATTGGGTATGGGGTAATTTGGTGCTATATCAATAGATGAGAGATGCTGGTGAATAAAGGTGTTTCTTGAAAGGTAGCTGTAATCAAGCATTTGCTTTACTAAAATATAGGGGTTTGTTGAATGGTACCCTTGAGGTAGTTTTGGTGGAGTATGTAGTGCCAAAGTTATAAAGCTGCAATGGGGAACTTTGAGGGGTATGTGGAGTGTTTTAAACAGAACCGCGAAAAGAGGGTTCTCTTTTAACGTCTTGGCGGTTCAAAGTCAGTGTTTTCAAACTATAAGGTTATTTTGGTTTATTGAGAATTAAAGTAGTCACTGCAATAGAGGTTTAATGAAACCAGCTGTTGATGCGGCTAAAGAAGCTTTTGGTGCCTTCTTTAATGGGTTGCCAGTAGTAGTTCTTGTTGTGCAGGTCGGCAAGCCATTTGGTGGAGGAGTGATAGGCATTGGAGATCTTGGTTGAGATTTTGTTCTCGCGGTTGAGCTCGTCAATGGTCAGAATGGGGAATTCATGTTTGATGATGAATGAGGTGTGGTTCTTGCAGATGGCGAATAGACTGAGTTTAATCAGGCCAGTTGCGTTCTTGGGGGTGGAGAACATCATCATGGCTTGGATTGGGAAGGCTTCGTCGCTGATTAAGTGGGAAAAGTGGATGTCGTCTTTGTTTTTCCAGGGAATGTCCCCAGTGATGTTGACCTTGCCGCCCTCCTGAGAAAACTCGGGTTCAAAGATGATTTCCACTGCGCTGGTTTCACCGCTGCATTCATCGGCAATGGAAAGGATAACGCCGTTGGAGGTGCCCTGGACGATATCTCCTCTAGCAGGCAACTCGATCGTAGCAGAGGCATCAATGGCTGGAGCAGAAGACTCGTTGCCAAGAGGGTTGGAGAGGGCAAAGCCGAAAAGAGCGAGGTGATAAAGTTTCATGGTGATTCTACTCTTTGCTGACGATGGCCTTAAATACGTAACTGTTTCCTCTATGCCACTTAAAATGGCCTTTTAATTGAAGCTTCCTTAAAAGAATGAATGTCAAGTGCCACTAGCAAAGGGATTGTGCTATTCACTGCCGATTCAATCTTTTGATAAACATACAAAATATTAACTCACAAGTCATCAGTTGGATTTTGCTCTGCAGTGGCCAAATGTTTGATTATTCAGAATAACATGTCCCGACTAGTTATATACCTGCATATCATTGGCCCAAGCTACTCCAGAGCATGTTGTGATGGCCCTAGCCAGACATGGGCTTCTAACATTGGTATACACGAGCAGATTTCTTGGCTGCAACTTTGTTTTTTTATTGGCTGTTAAATTTGTGATTTTAATATTTTAATCAAGTATTTTATTGTCTCTAGTTTAAAAATATCGATGCAGTTATTTTTGGGAAATCAAATATTAAAATGGGTATAGTTTCAAAAAGTAAAGTGCTTTCGGTGATTTTAAAATCAATAAGAATTTCAAGTGTAAAATGGGTCCAACAGCAACCAAAATTTTATCCATTTGCCGCCATCAATTATGTTTTGGCTTATTTATGGGTAACCTTTTTGAAACCACGCTCGCGTTAAAAATAATGTTTATTGTTTTATCCGCAACTGTGCTTGGATTTGCCAAAAATCCTACCCCCATACGTTTAAACCGGAAGAAGCGTAAATATTACTTGATTGCTTAATTTGGGCGATAAAAATCAGTAAGGCTTGATTCTGATTTAAAACTATACAGATCCTTTTAAACCCTTTCACTTCAATTCTATATCCTCTTAAGCCCTTTCACTTAAAATTTATATCCCTTTAAACCATTTCACTTCAAATTTATATCCTTTTAAACCCTTTCACTTCAAGTTTAGAATTGCTAGAAAAGTACATTCATAATGTTCGCCACCTCACCAGTGTCCATATAACTTATTCAACTTTGCCTTGGTGCCACAAATCCTGTCTCGCCTTTGCTTTCCAAAAATGGTGCTACATCCAACAAATCCCTCTGCATCAAAGCAAATAATTGGGGCAAGAAGATATTCCATCAATTATTAAATAACTTCATGAAAATCCTATTAGTTAGCTTAGCTTACTAAAGCTTAAAATCATTTTTAATTCCACAGGCATTTCCCTGTTATATGGCTAAATCTTGATTTTTTCTTTGCTTTATTATAGGAAAATAAAAAGCATAATTAAATTTAGTACCAATTAAAAGCAACCAATTTTTTCATCAACCCTGATAAATTCAAGCTGGCATCAAATCCAGATATATAAAAATATATCCCTGTTATTCTTTTTTAAATCAAATTTGAAATTTAACAAGGAAAAGGAACTATTTTTACATTAAAAATATTTAATATGTTGCAACATCTTTGATTGCTCCCCCTTGGGGAATTAATTCCCCAAGTGACTCATCAAATGATTCCCTGACTGATCAATAAGTCAGTGGCACTGCTATCATTTGGCCATCTATTACAGGGATCAAACATTTTGAATCCTAAGCAGAACACAACTTGGATAAGCCTTGTGACTTAACAGGAACAATCACTTGGATAAGCCCCATGACTACCATGATGTATATGGACAGTATGTGACTTCTCATGATACTATATGTCATCCTATATTCATGTCCAATAAAGAATCATTCTCTTCTTAATTTTCCCCTTTATCTTGTTTGTTATACTTCTAAGAAGTATATACTTAACAGTGGTAGCACAGGTAGGTTATCCACACCTACGCAACTTAAAGGAAAAATTCCTCTCAAGAAAAGAATACATCAGATGGCACTTCCCACAGGTTGGAGAGATTACAAAGAAGGACATTTCACCCCTTCAGGTTTTGTTGTCTTCAACAACGTCCTTGTCCCTACCAAACATTATAATCTCCTCAACACTCATGGGCTCCTGAACCTGCCTTCAACTCCAATTTTGCAGACACCTGAGATACTCAACATCATATTTCAATCTCTAAGCTCAGTAGAGATCAAGATGTTTGCAGGACTACATCAAGAGAACACCAACCTCTGGATCCAAAGCACACAACACAAGTTTACACGGGTGGGCTACCCCCGCAGACTCTGGGCCAGTGAAATTTTCTTTTGTGTCACTGGGGCTGCCTCACGCTTTTTAAGCAAATGGTTTGACCAACATCCCAATCACAGTGAAGACTGGGATATGTTCAAAGCTGCTTTCCTCAAAAAAAATTCCATGAAGGACTCCAATGTGGTGATTGTGACAGAACTCATAACGTTCAAAATGACAGGACAATTAGGGAGTATGTTGCAGTTTACAAAGACCTACATGACCAAGCCCTCAACACTATTAAATTTAACAAAGACATGCCACAATTGGACCTCTACAATGCCCCCCCTCCACACACATTAGATATCAGTTTGATATGACATGCTGTAAGAACCTTCAAGATGCATTCTTGAAAGGAAAGCGCGCTGCACAGAAATCTGACAACCTACATACAACAAACAAACAAACAAAAAGAGAGTACCACAGCAAGGAAAGACCCTCAACCTAATAAGCAGAACAACTGAGCCAACAACTCTATTCCTCAAAGTTGAAATTGCACTACTCAAGTTAACCAAGTGAGCACTGATGACACCAACAAGGAGGGAAAGGCTCAGGGGAGTGCTTAGATGAGCTGCCCTTCCCCACTTTACAAGACTTATACAGGTACCAAGATGTAGACTCAATTACCAAGATCCAAGTACCTGTCACAGTAGGTTCCATCATGCCAGGAATCATCTGCCCAAGAAAGAAGGCTCAAAAAGCCGGGAAACCTTTATCAAAATTGACCAAGTTAACAGATTTAAATCAAACAGTCAATTGGAAATGGGTTACAGCTGCTCCAGTCTGTCAGCTGAAACCAGTTCCTCCTTGCAAACTGACGTTGATAAATCAGCGTAATTTAAGGGTCACCTGATACAAGCTTTTTAATCAGCATGGTTGTCAGAAATTGATCACACAAGGGTTCTTTGCAACCTGAACCAGACACTTACTTGAAAATGTGAAAGGAATAGGAGGCCAAGATTCAGGTGGTATTGCTTAGTCAATTTTCTGATATATATTGAATAATCTTCACTGTTTCAACTCTAAGAGTTGAGTCCTCCCAAAGTTTTACTAAATAAAAATCATTTATCCCTAGTTCTAATTTACTTTTCAAAATGCATCCTGTGGTTGAGTTGCTACAATATATTCCATACAATCTAATTCTCAACCAAATCATTTCTAGAAGATGGGGTCCTGCAGTTGGAACTTTGTTGTTGGTGCTGCCCAATGTTAATTTTGCGCCAGCCAATCTTGAAGCCCCTCCCCCCATTCTGGAAACTGAAAATTGTGTTGCCTCCCAATGTCCAGAATTTTATTCTGAAGATATGTTGATGTTGTCTCAGGCCATTTATATTGGGCTACTTTGGTTAGGATTAATTGTTCTGCTTAATCCTGGTATTACAATTGAAAATTTTACAAAAAGATATTTGAAGCCATGTTGGTGGTTAATCATTAAATCTGTGTGGATTTGGGTGGTAATTCCCCATCACTTATAAACGGCTTCATACTATCCCGCAATTTCCGTCACAGTACCCTCCAGCAATCCCATACTGTTTGCTGCCAAAACTGAAAATAAACTCCTCATCTATCCTTTCTGTTTTTACAAATATCAAGGCCCAGAACTATTTAACACTGGAACAGACCAATCCCTTGTTGACAAGAAATTTGCCAACCTCATGAAACTACCCACAATACAAATCAAAATCAAGAGAGTTTTCATGGCAGATAACAGAAGCACACCAGTCAACAGAGAAGCAAAACTTTCTGCACCCAAATTAGAGACATGAAAACTACGCTTGGTGGCCCTATCAAATCAATCCCCAAGTATGATATTATACTTGGCCTGGATTGGATGAGAAATACCAAACCTCACATTGGCTGAGATAGTGTTAACCTCACTATACAACAAGGCAAGATAACCACCACGTTTACCCAACTCATCTTGATACACTTATGAAAGACCATGTGTTTGTGAAGATTATGGAAACAGAGGAGAAAAAGGACACTAGTAAAATCAATTGAAACTCCTGCATGTATGAGGTTATCCACTTTGAAAGTACAGAAAACACACATGAAAGAGACCCAATCCAAGCACAGCTAATCATAGAATTCCCTTTAATTTTCCAAGAGACCTTATCAGGAATATCACCTGATTGGGGCATACAGCACAAAATTGGTCTCAAGGGAAGAGTCCCCAAAGCACTCCCTGTTTACCAATTAATGCCACAAGAAGGCAGCACCCTAAAAGCCTATTGTGACAAAGCACTTGAAAAAAGACTTATAAGACCTTCTAAATTGCCTTTTGGTACTGCTGTCTTCTTTTTAGCAAAGAAAGATGGATGAATCTGCCTAGTCACAGACTACAGGGCGCTCAACAAGGCCACAATTAAGAACAGATATCCCCTGCCTCTGATTGGAAGCCTCTTTAACACCCTGGGGGTTCCAAGTCTTCACAAAAATTGACTTGATGGCAGGCTATCACCAAATTTGTGTGAAACAAGATGATATACCAGAAACAGCCTTCAGAACAAAAGATGGGGCCTTTGAGTGTATGGTTCTTAATTTTGGTATGAAAAATACTCCCAGTACTTTTGTGACCTTCATGAACAAGGTCTTCAAGGAACACAACAGAAAAGAGAGCAACCATCTATCTAGACAAAATAATCATATTCAGTCCAACCGTAGAACAACACTGGGAAGACGTCTGCCTAGTCCTCTGCACCCTTAAAGATAATCAACTCATAGCCAAACCTTCAAAATGCAATTTTTTCTCATCAAAACTCCCATTTCTTGGACACATTACAGTAGTTTTAAAAGCTATGGCAAAAACTGAAAATACCTCAGATTTAAACAAAATCCATCTCTCAGGTTAAAATATACACTCCATTAACAGGGTTTATTGGCGTTAATGGGCAAAATGAGTCAACACAGCAACAAAGGGCTCACAGGCAAAGCAAAACCATTCAAAATACAATCCAAAATACATTTATTCACAAACAAAATGGTGTGAGTTGACCTTTGGTGTACATATGTTTACTATGTGAATTGATGACAAAATACACCCAAGCAAGGTGTGTCAAAACGCAAACCAAAAACAAAACACAATAGCAACTTACTACGTAAACAAAATCACTCACACAATGTGTGCAATGGATTGTAATCATGAATGATGCCAAGGAAATCTAAAATAAGACACAAGATCTGAAAAATAAATTTTAAAAATATTGGTTGGTGCTTAATTTAGCGTAAAATCTGGGAAAAGGGTGGAAATTATTTTGGGTATTCTAAAATGGGCGTTGTAAAACCAGAAACAACTAATTAAGAAATAAAAAATCTACAATTGTGATATTGGGTGGGGAAAAATATTAATTAAATATCCATATTCAGATAAAAGCGAAAATTAAAATTAGGGAGTAACTTAATTGAATTTTATTTAGTATTTTATTAAATTGTAAAATGGAAGGAACACAACCACAGAGTACCAATGCACCCATTGTGCGCTGCAGTTGCAGTTGCCCCGTGGGTCAAAGAATAGACTTAGTACAACACAAGTGCCTACTCAGGAGGGAGGCAGGAGAGGAGAGTTTCATGGTGACGCTGCACTGACACAGCCAGTTCAAGGAGCACAAGCTGCTAGGGTGCAGAGCATAAACCCTTGGGTCCCAAAGCTGACCCAGAAGCCCACCAAGGTTACCACTACCTTAAAAGTTAGAAACAAGGAGGTAGAACTTACTTTGTATGTGTTTGACGTTGTGTATTGGCAAGAGCCAGTCCCGTCAGCCATGATGGAGAAGGTGAAGCCTGTGATTGACACCAATTATCAGCCTTATATCAGTGATGGCAACCAATAAGACAACAATCAGCCCAAGTTCTATCAAACCAATGAGGGACAGCTGGTGTTAAAAAAGGTTGCAGCCTTCTATACTAAGGTACCTATGCCCTGTGTTGTGCCCAATGCCAACGAGTCAATCCCCACTGCTAAAAAGCCTGCCCAGAAGAGCATCCCTGATATCAAACGCATCATCCTGCTTAAGCTAATGTAGGAATCTGATGATTACAAGGCAGCTGCAGCTCTTGTTGGGGTGGATCCTAAGTACGGCTTGAAGACCTTCAACATCTTTATCAATACTGGTCAATTCCTTGCCACAGAGAAATCATTGAGTGTTTCTACCATGCTCACCAAAGAGCACAAATGAGCAATCCGCTGGTGGATAACCCAGGACTGCCATCTTGAACTGGCAAATATACAGGCCATGGTCAAATCTACTTTTGGGGTTGAGGCCTTGATTTCTTTTTACTACCATCTGCTCAAAGGAATGCGCTTTTCCTGGAAAAAGATCAGGGTATCCCCCTACAATAGAAACAGCCCAACCAATGTTGAGACCCAAAAAAAATATGCTGAGGCCTACACTGCCCTCAAAGCCAAGGGGACAACCAAATTCTACTATATTGACAAATCAGCATTTGACTTATCAATGCACAATGGGTATGGGTATGTCCCCAAAGGCTCAAATGATGGGATGGATTGGTGTGCTGCAGTCCGCACCACAGCCTATTTGATGGTGGCTCTCCTCAGTTCAAAGGGGGTCAAGCTGTACCAAATGATATTGGGATCTCACAATAGCCATACCTTTCTATCATTTCTCTGATTGGTCCAGGAGCACCTGAGGCGCTCAATCCCAGGCTTCACCATTGTAATTGTGCTGGACAATGTTGGTCTCCATAAGGTGGCTGATAGTCTCAAGGAATTCCAAATGAATGACACTAGCATTGCAGTGGGCCCCCAGCAATTGGCCACAGAAAATTTGCGCCTTCTCTTCCTCCCTGCCTATTTGCCCTTCCTAAATCCCATTGAGGAAGTCTTTGGGTGGCTCAAGCAAGTTGTCAAGCAAGGAACCCCAACTGGGACTGAGGACCTGTTTGATTTTCTCCAGGCCAGGATCCACACCCTCCCAGCTGAGACTGTGGCCAAATTCTATGGCCACACTGATTTGTTCATCCCTGTGTGCCTTGACAAACAGCCATCAATTAAATGCTTAGCTTGCCCAACTTTTTTAGGTTCTCTAATTTACTATTTAAGATTTATTAAGTATCCTTTTATATTTAGAAGCTTCTAAGCCCACAATCACATTCAGCAGGACCATCAATGAAGGTTAGTAATTTACTTATTTATAATTATTTTTATTATGGCATCTAAGGTTATCCCAAACACTTGATACTTGATTTTGCAAATATTTTTATAACACTCTTATCAAATAAAAATAAAAATGAAATTTAAAAAAATTAAATGTAGAATGCACAAGTTAGAATTTATTTTATATATATGTATAATTTTATGCTTTTATGAAACTGTTTCTGCAATATATTTTGCAAAACTTGTTTGCTGAAATAAAAATTATAAAAATTTATTATAATAAAATAATATAAATTGTAATAAGATTTATTGGTATAGAGAATAAATTAGGAGTGCCTACAGTGGGTTTGGCGGTATGTACCCACCCTGCAATAGAGGTGGCGTACAACCTCCACCATCATACTGTGAACGGTGGAAACACCCTTATTAAAAAAACTCCCTCCTGCTGGTGAAGGGGAGTAGGGTTAGGTGCAAACTGAGGAGCAGCTTTTTGGGCGGGGCTGCAAACCCAAAGATTCCTGCCAGGACCAGGGCATCTTGGATTACATGGTCAACTGAGTTGTACCCAGGGGGACCTTCTTCCCATAAAGTGAGAGCCGGGCCTTGTCAACCCCAAGAAGGACCCCATCTAGGTCTTTTACACTGGTGCTCATCCCAAAGAAGAAAAGATACCCAAGGTAAAAAACAAGGTGAAGTCTTTGCCTAGCAAAGGCTTCAGTAAACTTGCACAGTTTGTTGTAAACTGCACTTATTTTTTTCTTGTGTTCAGTTTTGCCAAAGGTAGGATCCATTGACAAGGGGAGCCCTGTCTCATCTACACTCCAGGCTAGCCTAAAGTCCTCCAGGAGGATCTTAGTTTTCTTGACAGCTGTTGCATCTGTAACAACCAATTTTGACACTGCATGCCCAAAGTTATCCAGAAGATAAGATAGGGTGTGCTTTGTTGGGAAGCAGAAGCAAGAAGCCGTATGGGCCCGGCCAATCTCCAGTATATTCTTGAATGAGAGTGTTGTCAGGACATCCCAAACAAGCTCAATGGAGTTTATACAGTAAGCTCCACTGAGGGATACTGGGTCCAGGCAGACCAATTGGGCATCTTTGTAGGCAGTAACTGCCCACTCAGATGCCCCCACAGCATGTGTTAGCTCAGCAAATGCCTCCTGTGACATCAGAAAGGTACCATGGATCCTGTCTTCAAGCTCTTGTAAGACAGGGGGACAGATACAGCTGCTTGGCCACGTGAGTGGCATAATTTGCATAAAAAGTGGGATAGACAAAAGGAACCAGGACCCAGTGGAGTTCACCGTCAATGTTTTCTAACAAAAAAAAGGTAAGAATTTGGAAGTTTTTATTAATTATGATTATTAGGTTACCTTCTACAGTCTCCTCCTTTCCCGCAGCCTCAGCTGGCTTGGCCATTCTTGGTGCAAGCAGTTGTGCGGGCAACTCAGTGTCATCCTTGCGGGCCCTCTTGGTTGGTTTAAGATGTTAATACATCTCAGGGTCGTTGGTTCAGATGAACGGCACAGAAAGGGCGTAAGCCTTGAATTGTAAGCCATCCACAACTCTCTTCTGGATGTTAAGAAGACACTCAATGGTCTTCTCAGGGGTGCTAGGTATTTTGGCCATAAGCGCCTTGGCTGACACCTTGTCAATTTTCTTGCCTTTGAGGACAGCAGACTTCACCTTTGCTTTGACCTTGTGGTCAATTTCTTTGATCTCTGCAATTGCAGAGTCAAGGTCTTTTAGAAGTTTCTCTGATTCTCTCATTGATTTTTTACTAACCTTTTCATATGTTTTTATAGGTTTCATCCCAATAAAATCTGTATTATTCTAATACTATTGCCTCTTTGTTTATTCCTGTTTTTTTTCATTCTCTATACTATCTCATCTTTTTACCCATTGTGTATATGTTTTACGCTCATCTCAATATGTGTTGTTTGCTTTGTGTTGGCATTTTTTCCTTAATTGCCATATTATTTTTGGCACTTTGCACTGCCCCTTGTAATAATGTTAACAGCAATTTGGTGATCAGCTAAATTTGAATTAGAAAATTACAGGTTAACTGTGTTTAGATAAAGTTGTTACTGATCCAAATTCAAAATCTCAATGATAAACTATAAGCCAATCAGGAGCTAAGTGATAAAGTGATTGTTGTGACATAAAGGGTCATTCAATAATTCTTTGGTGCATTTGCGCTAAATAATATGATTGGCTGGATGTTTTGCCATTGTGTGCCATTGCCGCTGTGGTAAGTTGTTGGTGGACTAGTACCTAATCAGCTGCTGGGTTAGCACTAGTCCATCAACAACTTACCACAGCAGCAATGGCACATAATGGCAAAACATCCAGCCAATCATATTATTTAGCGCAAATGCACCAAAGAATTATTGAATGACCCTTTATGTCACAACAATCACTTTATCACTTGGCTCCTGATTGGCTTAAAGTTTATCATTAAGGTTTTGAATTTGGATCAGTAACAACTTTATCTAAACACAGTTAACCTATAATTTTCTAATTCAAATTTAGCTGATCACCAAATTTTTGTTAATATTATCACAAGGGGCAGTGCAAAGCGCATAAAACAACTGTGTTCTGGATCTAGATACATGGCATATTAAATATATGATTTTATAGAAGTAAGCTGAACATAAAGAATAAAACCAACTATAAACAAAGAGAAAATGAACTTTAAATTCAAAATAAAGATAATATAAATAGAAAATGTTTTGCAACAGGGTGTTTATTGAAGCGGGGAAGAGTGATGCCTAGTAGGCAGAATAGCGCAGGAAGGAAGACATAGAGGCAGTGCTGGCCTGGGGGGTCTGTGATTGGGTGGGTGAAACTAAAAGGTGGGTGGTGGTGGTGGAAGGTAGGAGTAGGAGGATTGCACGTGATGGCCGCCATATAACGCTTGTTGTATTCCTTGTCTGTCATTGGCTGGATGGGCTGGTAGGTGGCAGTGGCAGTGGCACGTGGTGGGAGGTGCTTATCCTTACGTGATTGGATGCCCATGTTCACATGGAAGACAATTTGGGCAAACAAGTCAGCCACCATTTGGTGACCAAAGAGAGAATTGTGGTCAAGGACCCCAAGATAAAGATCATTAAAAGCCTGAGGGCAGCGCTACTGTACTGTGTCTCCAATATTAAAAAACACAACATCAGCCAGATGGATGTCTGTGTGACCAGCAGGGTAGACTGAGGCCTGGTGCCTGCATCCCTGGATGACCTCAAGGGCAGTGGAGCTACCCTACATCTGGTGGTTCAAGAAACCCCAGTGCTTGGAATTTGATCCATCCCAGGAGTCAAGTAGTTCACTGGGGATGTGGCTGTACTTGTAGTCATCAGAAAAATATGGGTTTGTCTGATAATAGACAGAACCCTTGGCTGAAATAGCCAGAAATGCACCAATTAAGGTCCCCTTCTTGACCTTCTTCTTCTATTCTTGGCAGCGGCTTTTCCTTGGGCACCAAAATTGTTAAAAGCTATGGATAGCTTATAGTAAGAGATGAACATGAAGTCATCTGTTAGACTAGTCAAGCATCAGATCAGGGTTGATTTAATGGCCTGATCATACAGGGAATCCTCAGCGCCATCAAATTGGTTGCCAGCAACATTGGTAAGAATCTGTATTGAAACCACCTTTCCATGCATCCAGAGCTGCACCATGCGCTCAGACACCCAAATGCCATGGTGCGCAAGTTGCTTCTGGACCTGGTTCAGGGGAAGCTTGGGGTCCCGCTGAAGGAGTCAAGCATTATTGGGTACGCCTCTGTGATTTGGAACTCAGGGGCCTTTTTGGCTTCTTGGCTATCCTAATCAGATTCCCCTTTTTCATTAAGTTAGTGAATTCCCATATTATTGTGGCTTGGGTGAATTGCAATTAGTTGCAATCTGATCCCAGGACAGACCCTGCAGGTTCAGGGCCACAATTTCTTGGGGAATTTGAGCATTAATTATTCTGTGTTTGGGGCACTGGGCCAGGGGGCTGAAGCCTGATTGGCTGTAGGGGGGCAGGTTGGGTGGTGGCAGGAAGTTGTTCCAAATCAAGGTTGTCATCCTGATTGGTTAGTTGGCAGGTAGCTTGTGAGGGGGTGGGTACAGGGGCAGGGACAGAGCTATACACTACGTGACTACTAAACAAGTCAAAGCCATAGGGGTTGGGGGTCAGGTATAGGTTGGCTTCCTTGTTACCTGCCTCAAAGGCTTGAGTATAGACAGGTGCATCCACATCCTGAGCCTTGCCTCCATTGAAGCTGGCTTGGCTGCTGGCGCTGTCAAAGATATTGCTGTTAAAAACCATTGTAAAAAACCTAGGATAAAATCACTAAAAGTAGAAGTTTAAAATGTTATGATTTATTTTTATTATAATCTTGATTCCATATTTGTAAGGTTCTCAAAACCATTTTACACAAATAAGGATTCATAAAAATGAATAAAATGCCTCTGTTCATAAATTGGATAGCTGTTGATTGGCTGTTAAATTCTTATATTTCTATTTTAGGCTGCTCATACTACACATCTTGTATGACTTCATTTTGTTTCATGCTTGTTGAATATTGCTTCTATATTGCCCCAATTTCATTTTGTTTTAGTCCTTTTGTCAGTGCCTCATATGAATCCTGATTGGATTATAATATACTCTGGAATAGCATCCATCTATTTCACTTGTTGCGTCAGTTTATTTTATTTGAGGTTTGAACTATACTGCTTGATGTTTGATATAATTTTTTATGATGGGCTAGTGAAATTTTGTTTTTTATTTGACAGTTCATTTATTAACTGATATTTTATAAATTTTTTGAATCCTGAATCTTGCGCGTTTTGGATTTTGTCTAAATCTGAAATCATTTTGTTTAAATCTGAGGTATTTTTGGTTATTGCCATAGCTTTTTAAACTACTGTATCAGCAAAGACAGAATAAAACCAGACCCAGAAAAGATACATGCCATAACCAACATGCCAGCACCTCAGAATAAGAGTGAGCTTTGTGCATTCCAGGGCATGGTAGCCTATGTTAGGAGATTCATCCCCAACTGGGGTGCCTTGACTGCCCCCTATCCGCAATCACAGGTAAGACAACCAAATTTTTATGGACACCAATAAGAGACCAGCATTTCCAAAAACTAAAAGAGTGTATGGTCACTGCCCTCATCCTACAATATCTAAACTGAGAAGGAATGTATGAGCTAGAAACCAATGCATCCAATTACACCATAAAAGGAGTACTCCATATTTAAACTGCAGAAAAGGACTTCCTCCCTGTAGCATATGAATCACAAAAACTGTCTGATGGTGAACAAAGATATCTGATATATGACAAGGAGCTGGTAGCTATTGTACACTGTCTCATGAAGTGGCAATGTTACCTGGAAGGCACACAAGCATTCAAAGTGCTAACTGAACATAATTCACTGATATTCTTCAAAACCCAACAACACCTATCAAGAAGACAAGCAGAATGGATGAGCCTTATATAAAGGTACCCCACAGCAATTGAATACAAGCCAGGCAAAGAAATGCTTACCGCAGACACCCTATCAAGGCTATACAGTAAAAATGTTCTATGCGCTGATGAGAACCCTGATTGGCCCATTTTAATCATGAGGAATCTCCAAGAAGGGTTCCCATCTGGTACACCAATGGACATCCAAGAGAAAGTCCTCAAGAGCAAACATATGTTCAAAAATGTATATAACACATTACACTGAATACTTCCAAGTAGTGACACTGTACCTTACGTCCTGTCAACTCAAAAGATTGACACCATCCTCCAATACCACAGAGATCTGGAATACACCTGTAGTAAGAACTTGCATGAATAGCTCAAGATGCACTACTAGTAGCCCAACATGCTGTACAATATCACGGAAGTACTGGAGCAATTTGAAGTCTGTGAAAAGTACGCCCAATCCAAAGCACCACCCAATTCATTACTACCAGTGTCAATCACACAACCTTTCAAAGTGTGGTCACTGGATATTATGGGACCAATGCCTGGAAAAAACAAAGGCAAAAGGTACATTATAACAGCTATTAACTATGTGACCAGATGGTCTGTAGCCCAAGCTACAAAAGAACACAAAGTCAAAGATATGAGACAATTTACTGGCAAAGAAATCATAGCTAAATTTGGGAAACCTGACCTCCTGATCACAGATGGAAGAACCAAACTTAAATCCATCAACACTAATATCTATCTTGCCAGGAATGGAATAAAGCACATCACAGCCAGTCCCTATTACCCACAAGAAAATGGAAGAGTAGAACAAATAAACAGCTTTCTAGTAGAATCCCTCAGTAAGTTATCTGCTAATAATCCAAAAGCCTGGGTTGGCATGTTACCAATAGCACTCATGGTGTGTAGAGCACAAGTCAACCGTAATACAAGCAAAAGCCTGCGTGAACTTATCTATGGGCAAAAGCCTGCCCTTGTTAGCACTGTCACCAGGAACAAATTTACCTCTACCCAAGAAGTTACCAGATGAAATTGACCCAAATGTACAGCTGGCTAGAAAGGACCCAGAAGACATAGAGAAGAAGAGAGTTGAGAGAGAAGCAATCCAACTATAACAAGAGGGCTTCCAAGTCAGGGACAAGATCTGGGTTGTCAATCATGACATGCAAAAGTTGTATCCAGGGTTACATGGGCCAGACATTGTCATGGAGGTCAAGCCCAACAATACCTATCTCATCAAGGGTATTGGCGCTCAAACAGAACTGAAGCACATGCACCATGACTGCCTCCGTCTATGCAAAGCAAGAACAGCTCAATGTAACTCCCGGCTCCCTGTACCCAACACTAAACTGGATTAATACCAAGCCCATATCCCCAAAACTCTCAAGAAAATTCCTAAGGTTCCACCTTCTAGTACCCCAGGAGGAGATGTCACAACATCTTCAATTGCTCCCACTCATGGAATTAATTCCCTGAGTGACTCACCAAATGATCCCCAACTGATCAATAAGTTGGTGGCACTGCTATCATTCAACCATCTATTATGGGGATCAAACATTTTAAATCCTAAGAAGAACACAACTTGGACAAGCCTTGTGACTTAACAGGAACAATCACTTGGATAAGCCCCATGACTACCATGATGTATATGGAAAGTATGTGGCTTCCCATGATACTATATATTATCCTATATTCATATCCAATAAAGTATCATTCTCTTCTTAATTTTTCCCTCTATCTTGTTTATTATACTTCCCAGAAGTATATACTCAACAAACATAACTTATATTCTTGTATTGTTATTAATATTAACTTGAAATTAACAAAATATCCATCAATGAAAGCTCAAAAAATAGGGTCTAAAACACCATGTCCCTGGCTTTTCTGGAGCAGCTTTCCCAACAAATCATAAGTATCAACTGCTCCAAGCCCTGGAACCATTAAACCTTTAAGGGGTTTTAGGCTATTGTGAAGTAAGACTAAGCTTCTGCCATCAGCAAAGTTTGATCAAAAATATATCAGCAGTTAATTTTCAAAAATCAAATCAGCTCTAAAAGATTTAGTTAGATAAAGAACAAAGCAATCAGATACCAACCCCAAAAAACTACCATAAGAGCCCCCAAACCCTCATCAAAAATATTTTAATCCCCTCCAGTATCATCTTTGTTGTGCTTTTTGTATTACAGTGCCACAATTATTTGAGATTATTGGGCACAGGGCATTTTCTTGAATACAGTCATATGTGAGGATATGAGTAGTATAGTATCAGAAGAGCCAGGATTGAACAGAAACATGACTATTGTCCATGAATGGCTTTTGATCATGCAGAAGCACTTAAAGATTAGGACAAAGGTCAACCAGATTAAAGATAAATCAAAGATGGGTCAAAGATTAAAGATTATTTTTATTGTAATTGATTAATTCTTCTTATACCTTGTGCAGGGTTAATCCCTGGGCTGCTAGCAATGTCTTCTAGGACATTCTAACATGCCCCTTATTTTGGTAATTATTAATCTAGGTTTGGTGCTTATTGCACATCAACCAATAGAATATCTTCATCTTCACCCAGCACAAGTGATCCTTGCTGGCATGGAATAATTTAGTTACTTCAGGATCACTTCCTACCTTCCTGGCATGCTCCAAGCTTAATGCTTGTTAGTGTGATTAATATGGTAATTTGAGATTATGGGGAATAAAATCCAGCGCTTTGACACTCAATGTAAAATTAAGACGGCTCTTGTAATAGTTGCCAGGCGGCACCTGCAATTATTTTCAGTTGGCGCAGCAGCGCTTGACGTAATAGTAATTTGGTGCTTTGGTGCTTAAATCAATTATCAGGCGGCGCTTGACATAATACTAATTTGGGTATTGGTGTCTAACTTAATTACTAGGCTGCACTGCAGCGCTTGAATGTAAAGTAGTTTGGCGCTTTGGCGCCTAATCCAATTGCTAGGTGATACCTGTATTTTTCCAAAGTGGTGCAGCAGCAAATCATGTATCATTAAGTGCTGTGGTGGTGCTTACCATTGGCTGATTTATGGTTCAGGTCAGCAGACTGCTGCTGATCCAATATGCATATGTTTTATACTACCAATTTATGTTGTTTGACAGCTGTAATTCATATCCGCAATCTCTGTCATATTTGGTATCATTGGTTTTTATACTGCCAATTTATGGGTTTGGTTGCAGAAACCCTAATCTGTGAGCTCTGTCATAATTGGTATCATTTCTTGATCAAAATCCCAAAAATCTTAAAATCATCAGTTAATTATTTATTACAAACTTCAACAATGAACAATATAATGTTTAATAGTAATCCTAAATCAATTAAAGAAAATAAAATGTAATATAATAAAATAATAATAAGCAGGATACCCCATAAAGAACAAAAACCCTTCAAACTTTAAGCATTTGCAAAAAATAAGTTTTGTTTGGATAAACCTCACAAGTAGCATCCCAAGCCAGCCAACATATCAAAGAAATCCACCACCCAAAATCCAGAAGCCAGCCAATTCCCTAAAGAATGGTTATCAGAGTGTCAAGGTGCACTTTATTACTCAGCATAACAAAGTTCTGGGCAAAAGTTTTAGTTAAAGAAGATTTGATGTTCTGGATTCAATATTTGTTTTATTCAATAATATGAAAAAAGGATCTTCTTATCAAACCAAAGATAAGCGCTGAAGATCCAATATCAAAGTTGATGAGATGTAATAAGCCTAATCTTATTAGTAGAAAACTTAAGGATTTATACGGAGATGTTTGATCCTAATAGCCTTAGTGAAGGTATTCCAAGTGTCAGGAGGCTGGTAGGGATTCAGACGCCTCAGTTATTGATGGCAATTGATATTTGGCCAATTGGAAAAGGTCTGGGCGTAAGCAAAAGAAGTCACTTTCACACTTGTTAATTAGAGGACAACAAGACGCTGGTCCAATCAGAACCCCTAGTAAATTTGAATTCATAAGAGACCTGTGGGGTTCCTGTTCACCAGTCCCAAATTTGTGTCCTGTGTCATAGCCATGGACTGGCTGGAAGGAGTTGCCATTCCCTATTAGTGGTAGGTAGCTTGCCTGAAGTTTCTTATACTTGTCTTGCATTACTGCAAACTCTTCCAGTACTTTCCTTAGGCAACCTCCAGAATTAACTCATACAGAATGGAACATCCTCCATGTTGACAATTCTCAAAAATATTTTTCTTATTTTCAATATTAAAGAATGTTTTTTTCTTGATTAAATAATTGACACTGATAATAGAAGCAATGTTTGGTTTTTATTTTGAGCTTTTAATTGAAATTATAAAAGATAAAGCAAAAATAATTTTTGAAATTGTCAACATGGAGGATGTTCCATTCTGTATGAGTTAATTCTGGAGGTTGCCTTTTCTTATAACTAGGCGGGCCTCCCCAGCATGCACTTGTACTTCAGCTGGTGCTAGTCCCTTTGTGGGCCTGTACCAATCCTTCAACAACCTAGTAAACTCATTCCCAATAAACTACCTTCCTCTATTTGTCATATCAAGGTGTCCAGTCAACCTTTCCCACTCCTCCTGGAAAGGTTTACTAGTTGCAAAACTTCAACAGCTTTGATGGTAGGTGTCCTCCTCTTGGCTAGGGTAGAAGATATTGGGTAACTCACTCATAGGGTCTATCTTTACTACTGGGAATTTTGGACAGGGGTCAAAATGGGCTTTTATTTGCTTTCAGAAGGAAGATCCCCTTAGAAGCTTTCTGTTATGTGGTCCAGGGGTCTAAGAAACAATAGATATGTGCCAACACTTGGAGTCCTCCAACAATCTCTTGGAATCCTTGTACTTGGTCTTAGACTCCTGCACCTTAGTCTTGGACTCTTGCTCCTTGCTTGGCTTCAGCTCCTTTATCTTAAGCTCTAGTTTTTTTATCTTGGGCTTTTTCATCTTTATCTTGGTCTAGCTCTCTGTATAGCTCTAGTGGCCTTGTTATTACACTTGATCCAGTCCCTGAAAAGTCTCAGATTGATCCCTCTTTATAGCTCCTTGTTTTAGTCCTTATTTCTCTCATAACTCTGTTTTTTCAGGCTTAAACTATTTATTTTCTTCTGCTCTATAATATATTAAACTTTCTAACTTACTTTAGCCAATTAAAAGCCAGCTTTTTTCTGCTTCATTTCCTCATTTTTTAGGCTTAACCCCTTCAGTTAAAGCCCTTAAAACAGTGATAAAATAGGCTTTGACCTGCAGCCAATCAGACACCTGTATTGAACTATTTTGCCAAAAAGTTTTCCTGAATGATTTGCTCTTGACTCTGGTTAAAACCTGGTGTCATCTTTCCCCGGGTAAACACTTTCCCCGTGTTTCAAAAGATTTTACTGTGATTCCCTTCACGTTTCTCTGGGTAAACTTGAGCGCTTCCAACTATGTTTTACTTATGGGGATTTTTACACCCTAATTTCTTCAATGTTTCTCTGTCCTGTTTCTAGCCTCTTTAGCTCCTTTTCACTCAATCAAATACTTATAAATTTACAGTCTATTTACTGTAAACTATTTCCTGCTTTCTCTTTATTTCATTATATGATATTAAATTCAATCTTTTTACTGTAAATTCAGAACCTGAACGTAAAAATGAGGGATTGTCAAATACTTGGTTCAAATTTTGATTCATTTTTGCAGGCAACTCATCTGAATGAAAAATAAAATATTTAATAAAATCAACCATTTAATTTGACTTTTTTTGGTTTATTTAAATTGGCAAATTTCAAATTCCTTGAGCAGATAACTCAACTAACAAAAGACAAAACACAGCAAACAAATACGGGATACATGAATCAGAAATTTGGGATTCTAATTTACAATTTGAGATTTTTTGTATGTCAAAAAAATCATAGACAACATGTAAAAATTAACAAATCTGAAATTGCGGGATTGTCAAATCCAAGAACCAAATTTCAAATCAGAAATGAGGTGAATTTGAAATAAATATAATTTATGGGTATCTCAAACATGAAATCAAAGGATCTAGAGTGGCTTTGTGCTAATTCTTTTAGGAATCATAGGTATTCTCAAAAATCACCCTATTTTATTTTGGGACAGCTAAAATTTAGATCCTACTATTGTCATGGCCTGGGTTGCTCCCAGGAGAACCTTCAGACAAGAGGAAGGGTCAAGCCTGTAAGGTATAGTGCTTGCTTACAGACCTCCTGTAAGAGCACAAGGGCACGTAGAGCTATCTAAGCTCACTCTCTTCCCTGGAAGACTGTATTACCCGCCAGGGTCATCCACTCCCCACCCTAAGCAGCCAACAGTTGCTGATGGGTGGAGAGAATTAAAAAACCCACAGCAGCCAATGGTCCCTGCTGGGCTGGCTCATTATTTTCCTCTAGTAGTCCTCTGTCACCTACTAGGCCGGCCTTACCCTCCCCTAGTAGCCAATGCTCCCTACTAGGCCTCTACATGTCAAAAGCCACTTGATGTTCTCTTGGCCAATATTAGCCCCACCTACAAAACCATCCAACATGTGGACCATCACAAAGACCCTCCTTCAAAATATGCACTTGACACATGCAGGAATTGTGGTCCAAGAGAATAAGGCCAATAGCGCTGGAACTACTTCTTGCACCCCACACATCATGACCCTTGGCTCTAATAGGCAAACCAAGCAACAAGTTTGTCACAATTGTGTTTATATTAAACACCATTTGCAAACCTGCACCACCCCTCGCATAGAGGGATGTGATCCCAAGGAACAGGCGGGAAAAGATAGGTCAGCTTAGAGGCAGAGACGCTCTCTGCTGACCAATCTCTCCTGTCTCCTCCTGATCCTTCCTCAGACAGAGAATCTTCTCCTCTGTCTGGCACCACTATCCTTCACCTGTTCCACAATCTTTCAAGCAACTCTGAACTCAAAGATTCTGACTGCAATGATTCAGATAGTTATGGCTACTCAGTGCTGGCTGTCCCTGAAACTGTGTTGGTCCCCTACAAACTTTGCTCAAGGAAGACCACAACTACATCTCGCCCACCTCTGGCTAAAGCTAAGGCCATGGTGGCTTGCTCTTACCTAGCGCAAGCTCATCAACCCCCTGTCTTAGTGATCTCCTCAGAAAAAGCCGCTGAGCTAGCTGAGGCCTTCTTTCAAAATGTTACTGTATCCCTCTCTTTGCAAACTGTATGTTGAGTAGCTGGGGTTATTGCTGGTATTCTCAAAGCTACAGATAGATGTTAGCCTTGCCAATGTACTCTACCTAATTCTATGCAAGAGTACTACAGACTACAATAGAATAGAACTTTGAAGATAATTATATTTTATTGAAACTGGAGTATGATCTAGCCAGCGGCTGCAATCTATCCAGGTGTAACTAAGAACTTGTTTTCATTATTTCAGGTGTCTGTATCAATATATACTGCAACAACCTTTTTTCTTGTCCTTTCAGACAGTTATCAGTGGCTACCTTTGCAATAGGTCCATCTTTGCTGGCTGTGCCTATCCTGATTGCCTTTTTTGGCATGTGTACTGCTACTGGCCTTTACAAGGTGTACATGGCACTTCAGCTACAGCTACACTCTTATTGAGCTAACCTACTGGCAATTGTTGATTGGCTGTATCTCTATGTGCCTATTGTAGCACTAGAAAACTACACTGTATTTGGTTGACACTTAGAAATAGTCCCTGTTCAGTCCTCCTACATTGAAAGGTGGAATTCCGGTATTCATGTTTTCCATTTTTAGGGCTTAATTAGTGATTCTTTTCTGGCTGTCAAGCCTTCTGCTTATTAATATGATGGTGTGAATTGGGATTATATGCCATATAATAGCTGACTCGATCCAATACTGACCCGCAGATTATCCACTGTGTAATGCTGACCCAAACCAATAAGGAACCAATTATATTCTGTGTAATGCTGATCCAAACTTGGTATTTACTAGTCATTTGCACATCACTTGTTTGATAGACTCATATACACCCTTCAGGCTGGGTGGGACTGAGTTAATACAACGTCCAGTAGGATAAGATGAGCAATATACAATTGATGATTTCAAGATTACACACTATGTAATCAATAATAAACACTATATTGGCTAACGTTTATACAGCATATAATAGCTATATCAATTATAATAAACTAGTAATATACAATGTATAATCATTACACATTGGAATGATAATCAAGTGATAATACAGCGTATAATTGTTGCATCTATCATAATAAACTAACAATTACATGGTGTATAACTGCTATATCAATTATAATATATTGGTGATTACACGGCATATAATTACTACACTTAATAGAATGTTATCTACTGAATACACAGTGTATAATTGTTATATCTATTATAATCAACTAACAATTATATGGCGTATAGCTGCTATATTAATTATAATAAACCAGTGATTATATGGTGTATAATCACTACACTTAATAGAATGATAACCTAGTGATAATACAGTTTGTAACTGATAATGATCTGTGTGTAATGATTAGCCTGATCATTTGTTTTCAATCAGCCTAATCTCACACCTGGTCAGAATTGTCCCTATTGTCTTTATGACCTTTCAGGCCCTGCCTGCCTCTCCTGTAGAAGTCTAGATGAACACCAATATGGGCTGTTACATATGTTATATGACATTTTATATATTAAAAGTATTTAGTACAGTAATTACTGCTAATTAAAAAGCGTCAACTTTCTAAAAAGCTGAATTCTCACTTTACTTAATAAATTACTACAAGATAATCAACTTCATATGATTTTCTTTGTATTTATAGCCTTAATAAAACTAAATTGGACTTTAGAGCCAATAAATTATAAAACTTTCATTCTAATGCATGATTAATTCTCTCATAATGATATTTTTCTTTTTGTCTATCAAATAGTTAGATCTTCTAGTTTTTTTCAGAAGTAGCCTAATTGTTTTTAAAGAAGTAATTTATTAAACAGTTTTAATATTATAATTAACATAATCTATACTGTCTGGTATTTAATGATGTGTTAAGCTCTAAACTGTAAGACACTATCAAGCTTAAGACATTGATAATTATTAAATTTTAAGCTCAAAATGATCCTTGTTGTATAGATCAAAAAATTAAACATGATTTCTTGAATTTAACATATTGACACTATTGTCCTCTGGCATTTTTGTAACAAATACAATGGCAATTATTACTTTATTCCTGGGCAACTAATTTCTCTACTCCTATAAATTTAAGTTAAAATTTATTTTTAAATGTATGAGCGCAAAAAGTGAAGCTCAGCTTAGGATTTATATCAATTTAAAAAACTGAGAGCCTAAGTAAGATACCAGATTTTAATTGCACTGATTTAAAAAATAGGTTTATTTTAGTATTTATATTAAAATCAGTAAAAATAGCCTGTCTGAGCCTTTTCTTGGATCTACAATTTGACTATATTCTATAGCATATGATAGCTTGCTTAGTAGTTTTATAATCTGTTAAAATAAACAAAATCATCTCAGTCTTAAAACAAAATCAACTCAATCTAAAAAAATGAAAATCTGTTGTAACTGTTCTGTTTTAGCAGAGTTACATGGGGAAAAATATTTAGAAGATGGATAATAATCTTTATTGTGAGATAGTGATTATATAGTTCATATGAATCAAGGATAACAGGAACATGATTGGTGATCACACAGCTGGATGATGAAGGGGGGTGGCTTGATCCTGGTAATGAGTCAAGCACCAAAACGAGGTATCCACCATGAAGGATCATCATCGTTCATGTTGTTGGATTTGGTAATTTGAGTTGACTTCCTAGTCTGGCTTTGAGTGACTGGATAATTGGATTGCGGGTCACAAACCTACTTGGTTGGAACCTTGCTGGCGGGTCAAGCCTGCGGTTTTGACAAATCAAGGAATTTATATTGAATTACAATAGATTTGAATCCACTTTGATTTAGTTTTTAGACTGAGATAATTTTGTTTATCTTAACAGGTTATGAAACTACTGCATATATGACTAAATAGTATGTATTGCTTTGATACACAAAATAAAATTTGGCTAATTTAATACTACTGTCAAGTTTATACTTCTGGGAAGTATAATAAACAAAATAAAGGGGAAGATTAAGAAGAGAATGATACTTTATTGAATATGAATATAGGTTAATATATAGTATCATTATAAGCCACATGCCGTCCATGTACGTCATAGAGGTCATGGGGCTTAATTGAGTAATGTTCCTCTTGAGTCACAAGGCTTAATCAAGTTGTGTTCCATTTAGGACCTGGATTGAGAGATCCCCATCATAGATGGTTAACTGATAATGGTGCCACCAGTTTATTGACTGGGCGGTGAACCACTCAGTGAGCCGCTCGGTGATTTACTCGGGGTGTTAATTCCCCGAGAGGGAGTAATTGAAGATGTTGCAACACTACTGATGCTATAGATCAGTAATAAAGTATGCTAGAGTTCTGATATATCAACATCGGTGTAATTTGATTTGCAATTGTTTAAATTGGACGAAGAACGCTTGCTACCTCCCTACTTTGCACATCATTTTTACATGAAACTTATTTGTATTTCGATTTTATGTGACAGAATCATAAATAACATATTGATTTAATTGCAATAAAATAAGAAGGCTAATTGTTTGAGAATTGAAGCTCCAAAGCAAAGCTACATTAACCCAAAAACATAAAGACTAGAGACACTATAATGATAATCATAAGAGCAATAGGTTTGAGATTTTGCTTAACCTGATTCACAGACAAACTAAATTTCTCTCCAGTGGGGGTGTCACAAGGCTGATATCCGATTCTTGGAGCAGGAAGCTTCTCCTCGCCAACGCCAGAGTACAACTTTGAATGGATCCATCCTATGTAGTGAATATTGCCAAACCCACCTACCCAGTATATTTTATCAACCTCGAATCGGTAAAAGGAAAAATCATTCATACCCATCCATTTTTTGGAGTCGGGATGGATTTTTACAAACTCATTTCGGCAGGCGATGACAAGCTCGGGCTCCTTCTCCTGATCGATAGGTACCACTTTTCCGACGAGAGAAACACGCCCGCTTTCCATAGGGGTTGACTTGCTAGTACCCATAAATTTACACATGAATTGAGGACTGCTCTGAATAGTGAAGGAAGCTCTTGGGTCATGCTTGATATTTTTTACGCACTTTTGTAGTTTGGAGATGAAGAAAATGGGCACCCCTGGATATTGCGGAAGATCAACATAATAATCGAATAAAGAGAAAGGATATCCCTCCAGCTGTGATTCCTCGCGCTCTTTAACGAATTCCTTTTGCTCTGTAGCTTCAAGAGCTGACATGTCAAGGGTCACTTGTTCTTGTGTCCCAGGTTCATGATGACCTGGACTTGTGGGGTCGCTGTGGAAGATAGTGGCTAGAGTACCGATATTCTCATAGCGAACTAAACACCGTGCCACAACAGCGGCTTGGCTCTCATCTCTGTCATTCATTTTTCTAAAAGCAAACACTGCTGCTCGACGAAGGCGCTTGTATAGCTTTAACTGAGGATCAGATAGAGTATTGTAGCTCTAGAATGATGTTAGTAGGAGTTATCGGGACAATCTAATTCTCCGCTCTGTTCTCATTAAAATATTAAATAATATTTATCTTAGTGCGCAACAGATTATGAAATTATATGATGAATGTCTATCAGATCCATTGCGTCACCAACTTGGCCTCACATTGACAGTTCAGATTCACTTCCAAAATATTTGATTCAGTGTTAATATAAATCTGATAGACCGATTACTATAATTTAGGACTGCTTTGTATTGGCTGCAATTTGCCAATCTGATTGTGACGTCTTCAGCTTCAAATAAGGCCTTGTCATCAAGATCGTGAGTGGAGTATTTCATACATGACTTCACTTTCAATTCAATAACTGTAATAAATTAAAACAAAATCGAACGAGACTATCTCATGAGTGTGATGTGGTGCGGCTAGCAAAATAAATGTCACTAAAACTCTAAAAACAGAATAGTGAAACATTGGGTGTCAGAATTTTGGAATATTGCCTAATTAACAGATTCAACCAATAATTGTAGGTAGGACACGCCATTTTGAAAACGCCATTTTGAAAAACGCCATCTCGAATTTAATTCAAGATGGTGTTTTTTGCGTTAGTGATTTTGATCACAAAAAATTA